>CM057342.1:715708874-715955134 GCA_030015575.1 Agapanthus africanus
ATTCATTGTATGTAATATTCTTTTATTGGGGCACTTCCGGGTTGAGGATGATGTCACTATTGTATATTATTTACTTTTCCGCATTAGAATAGACCCAAGGCGGGGAGCACAAGTAACCGAGTTCTAGGGTCCAAAGGGAGACCATCTCGAGGAGTCGAGACCGGGTCAACTCTAGAATTGGTAGGGTTGCTTACCGCTCTCGTAGGGGTCTAGGGGTGTGGGATTGACTATTCATCATGACCGTAGAATCCGTGTTTTATACAGGCTTCAATTAAAACCCGGAAATCCTAGTATATCCAATATTTCATATGTTTTATTCTGCTGCGATATTCTGTGATGTGATCATTGATTATATTCTGAGACGAATGCTTATATTATATATATATATATGATATATATTATATATTGTTGCTTTCGTTTCATATGTGATGCTTGGGAAGCATATTATGATGGGACTTCATTAATGAGATTAATGAAATAAAAGAAACCTAAAGATATTGTAGAAACTTGTCTCGAAAACTGGTAGCTCTAGTTCTTGCTTTGCATGGCGGTATTCCTTGTAGAATATCCAACACCTTATTCGATAAGGAAAGAGCCGAGATCACTTCACCGGGAGTGACCTCTTTAGCGAAACTAGCAGATGCTACACATTCGGTTTGTCTTTTGATTACTTCTATAGTTTTTGCTTTGCATAGCGGTATTTGTGAAATATCCTGCACCTTATTTGATAAGGAAAGAGCTGAGATCCCTTCACCGGGAGTGACCTCTTTAGCAAAACTAGTAAAAACCTAAAAAACACTCCTTTATTAAATCACTTCATTCTAAAACGATATCAAGTTCATTACGCTGATGGTTTTCTTAAAAACCTGCGTAGCCCTCCGTCATTTCAGATAAGTACTAATTAGTATTCGTGCTGCGGTAGTTTGGCCTGCGTCAAGGCGCAGTGTACGGTAGCTAACTAGTGCTTATCTGCTAGTATACGATGCGATTGGATTAGGGTATTCGTACGGCTTTGTTTGGCCTGCGTCAAGGGTCATGCGGGTGGGTTTAATTCAATTAAGAAATGTACGGGTTGAACTTGACCAGCAGACTATGGGTTGTTTGGCCTGCGTCAAGGTCATAGAACGCTAGGGGTAAAAACCATTATCGGGAATTTCAAGTGTTGAAATTTGCAATGAGATTGCATACCTTCTATGAGATAATTGGATCTCGATACCCACTGCGAGTAAGAGTTACTCCTGGGAGAGTTTTACACATTACAATTAGCCGATCAAGTAGGTGTCTAGAAAAGTGTCAACGGGGTTACGCCCCTGGGAAAACGAGGTTTATTTTAATTAGGTCCGTGCGAAAGCACGGGAAACCTCCCTCAAAGTACCGGCACTAGCCTCGCTGAAAGATTGGCCAAGTTGTAGGGTGTAATTAATCCCGGCTAGTCTTTCCTTTTAGGGTTTGAAGGAAGATTTGACTAAAACAGTGGGAGCCATCCTGATTAGATAAAATAATAACCAATCTAATCTTGCAAGAGCATACGCTGAGTGTTTTCTTCTCTCTCTCTCCAGGTAGCAACCATGTCACGCCTTAATCAAGATAATAATATGAATGTATTGACCGAACCCGTTTGTTATACTGAGCTGGGGAACGTTGGTCCCGCTCCAACTTATAATTGTTATAAGACCGAGCAAGAAATAGGGGATTACCAGGATTCCCGTACCGCCCAAATAAAGAAAGTGCATGATGATGCATCTTCTTCGGGTGTGTTCGTTACAAAGAACCGTTTCTCAGTTTCCTTTACGTTCTGGGTATGAGATACCGGATCAGGATCCCACTTATGTAATTGTTACATGGGCTACAGATAGGTAGAGAACTGAGAATGGGTGATAAGTTTAAAGAGTTGGAAACGGTGCAAGTGTTGCAGCCAAGTATGTTGGCAGTTATCATCCTGTATTACCAAATACATTGATTCTGAACGAATGTTATTAGATACCGAACCTGATATACAATATCATATCAGTCTCTTTATTTAGTAAAGAAGGATATAATTTTGTAATGTTGGATAATGTTTTGAACATTTCATATATCAAGAGTTGATCGGTTCAGGCACGTTATCTAAAAGCATATACGTTCTAAATAAAACTACAGTTCTTAATGTACATAACATACACAAGAGGAAGAGTTCAGAAATGAACGAATCCTTCTTGAAGCATTGTAGACTAGGTCATATCAATGCGACCCGACTAGCGAAGTTACATTTAAATGTATATTTAAATCAGTTTGAACTTACATCTTGTGAAACTTGTCAGTCATGCCACAAAGATAAGATGACCATAGCTCCGTTTACTGGAAACAGAGAAATTGTTAGTGAACTCTTGGGATTGATACATGATGATGTATGTAGATCCCCTGTCTACACATGCCAGGACTGGTTCTTTGTACTTCATTACGTTCACTGATGATCTCTTAAGATTCAGACATATGTTCCTGTTGAAACACAAGTCTGAAACTTTTGAGAAATTTAAAGAATATAAGTTAGAAGTAGAGAACCAAAAATAGGTATAAGTATTATGTCCTTTGATGAGATCAGGAAGGAGAATACTTGAGCACGGAATTCCTGGACTATTCTAAAGGAGAATGAGATTCTATCTCAACATTACTCCTCCGTATACAGCACAGCACGTCGGTGTATCGGGACGGAGCAATCGCACCCTATGTAATATGGTGTGCTCTATAATGAGTACTACTGAGTTGCCTATTTCCTTTTGGGGGTTATGCACTTGAGAAGTTGCATATCTATTGAATAGGGTTCCAATCAAATCAGGTGCCTACCACTCCATATGTGATATGGTATGGGAAGAGCCCATCTCTTAAGGATGTTAAGATTTTGGGTTGTCCAGTCTATGTCTAAAAGCAAAATCCGGACAAGCTTGAGGCAAGGTCAGTTCTGTGGAAGTTTGTTGGATATCCTAAGCATTCGCAAGGGAATATCTTCTACCACACTGGGGAGCAAAAGGTGTTTTGTTTCTCAGCATGCCACCTTTTGGAAAGGGAATTTCTTGTGAAGAAATTAGTGGTCATGAGATAAAACTGGAAGGAGTTCTAGCTATACAAACTGCAGCTGATGATTTGGTAGAACCAAAGGATTCAATAGTTCTCGAAGAATCTCAGCGTCTCCGCCGATTTAGTAGGGTTCCTCATCCACTTGAGAGATACTTCGGTTTTCTCAATGACAGTGGGAGCGAGGATTCCATCATGAGATGATGACCTAACTAGTCCGAGCAGGCCATTAAGAGTGGTGACACTGTGTGAATGGCTGGATGCTAAGCGATCTGAGATGGAATCCATATACACCTACAAAGTATGGACTTTGGTTGCTTTATCTGAAGGGTTAAATTGTAAGTCCATGTCATGCACCCCACGTATTCACGGGGAGGCGGAATATATGAAAAACAATTATCAAAACTTCGTAACACGGACTTGAGCACACGGATCGTGTCTAAACCATTACTTGCAAACAGTATGAGGTTTAACTACTCGGTCTTGAAGTTAAACCTCACGTTACAAGTCCTTCGGGTCTTCATCGCTGTCCTCCTCATCATCGTAGGCTCCAAGGATCGTAACGGATCGTGGCTATCTCGACGGCCTCCTCGAGTCAAAGACGATCCACCCGAGAGTCTATAGTCCGAGCTCCTATCTCGAATCTGAGATAACTATGGCTTCTAGTTTGCTAAGTTAGAAGTCCTAGATGGTGTAGAGTATATAGATGGATTACTTTGTCTCTCTAAACCCTAGGATTCTCAACACATTAGAGATTTTAGGGTTTGAGGAAGAAGATGAAGACTTGAGGAGAGAGAAGGTGTTTTGTGATAATGATGTGAATTATTCTTATGCTTGAATTATCATGAATCATACAAATATCTCTTGATAAATATCTAGAAATATCTTGTAAGCTTCATTTAATTCAAAAGGTGAATCACCTCATGAGTCATGGTTCATTTAATGAAAACCTACACCTCATTTCTCCACCTCATTTGTATTTAATCCAAAAAAGAAATAAACCTTAATGAGTCATCTTTTTCTAGAAGCTTCCCGACAAATTACGAGACTACCCCTCCCATCCGTATTTACGAAAAACACGGATAATCTGAGACTAAATAAATCCATCAGTATAATACTAGAATCTGGCTTAAACCAAAGCCCACTAGTATTATCTGCCCGATCACAGTATGTGCACAAGTGTACGTAAGTGATCGCGGCCCAGCCGTAAAACCATACGGCCTCTACACCTTTTGCCCGGTGTAGGGAAATTCTCTGTGTGGGACTCTAAAGACTTGACACTACGCTGGCAGTGGGTTTACCCACAGGCCGCAAGCGGTACTAGCTGTACATAACGGTCCCCAGGTAGACGTCAATAAGAAGGCCGATGAGGTAACTCATCTGAACTCCTACTGAGCCTGTATGTGACAATCTCTGTACAGTCCGGTCTGTTCGTCTAAGAGTATCGCATATCAGGCCTAGGGGGATGGTGAACGTCAGACCCCTAATAGCGGTATAAGTTGTGTCGGAGTGTAGCCCAGAACACCCTGAGAAACTACTGGAACACCTACCATAAATCTCACTTGCCGTGGCCATGGACCTTTGTGTAATGGCTCTCCAACACAGCACGATATCAACCCCCAATACCGGGAGAGACGAATCATGTCTAACCGCCACTGCCTCCAAGTGCTTCAGGACTGTACCCAACTATTATCTGTTTGCACGACTCCTTTGAGCCGTGGTAGGGTAGTGATCAAAGTACAGTGGGAACACACTCGAAGCGAAGTAGCAGTATCAAGTCGACGGACTAAGCTGTACTCATGTCACCTGGGAACTGCTACCTGAAGACATGTATAATAACCATCAGCAGTTCCCGGCGAGTCCTGTTCAGTGTACTTGTAACTTAACGAGCACCTGCATACTATCTCCAGTACGATGTATTGATGGCTATGGGATAGACCATCTCCCGACCTGGGATGAGAAACGTATACACCAGTCTACTCCGGAGTATCGATGCCCCGTCTCAATAATCCTACGACCAGGGACTTGTATAAGGATGTGCTTATAGACTACCCAGTCCCCACTAGTGTGACTGCCATCACAACGCTGGTAATCAAGCAAAGATCCTAAGGGCTCTACTAATATGTATAAGCGATGTGCTAAAAGAAACATACGCACATATCTTAGTAGAAACAAACCAAGTAGCAAACTACCATTTTTAGCAAGACTGTCAATACAACTGTGAATATCCCAAGCTTTCATTAGTAATATACAAGCCAGTATGATACAATAATAGCCTCTAGGGCATATACACTAACAGTCTCCCACTTGCACTAGGGCCATGTACTGGCGTATCACAGACCTATCATCTCGATTAGCCGCTCGAACTGTGTCTGAGGGATGGCCTTCGTGAATGGATCAGCAGTGTTATCTTCTGTATCTACTCTCCTCACCTCGATCTCCTGGCGATCTACGATCTCCCTGATCAGGTGATACCGCCTTAAGATGTGTCTGAACTTCTGATGGGACCTGGGTTCTTTCGCTAAAGCTATAGCGCCGTTGTTGTCGCAATACAGCGGTATTGGATCGACAATGGTAGGAACCACCTGAAGTTCAGTTAAGAACTTCTTTATCCAGACATCCTCTTTTGCGGTGTCTTTATGCACCTATGTACTCCGCTTCCATCGTTGAGTCAGCAACGGTGTCCTGCTTGGATCTCTTCCAACAGACCGCCCCTCTATTGAGGGTAAAGACATAACCCGACATGGACTTGAAGTCATCATTGTCACTCTGGAAGCTGGAGTCAGCAAAAGCCTCGATCTGGATGTCTTTTCCGCCATACACCAAGAACATCTCCTTAGTCCTTCTCAGGTACTTGAGAATGTTCTTTACTGCTATCCAGTGCTTCTCCCCTGGGTTCGACTAATACCGGCTTACAACGCTTAATGCGTAGGCTACATCTGGTCTGGTACATAACATCGCATACATTATAAAGCCTACCACTGACGCATAGGGTATAGATGACTTGCGAGCCCTTTCCATATCAGTCTTTGGAGACATCTCTTTGGAGAGGGTGATTCCGTGATAAGCCGACAGATTACCGCGCTTAGAATCTTCCATACCGAATCTTTTCAGTATGGTGTCTATGTACCATGACTGTGAGAGTCCAACTATCCGTTTAGATCTATCACGATCCCCAGAATGTAGGAGGCATCACCCAGGTCCTTCATGGAGAACTTCTGTGATAAGAATCTTTTGACTGACTGTAGCATAGGAATATCATTTCCTATTAAGAGAATGTCATCCACGTACAAGACGAGGAATACTACAATTCTCCCTACAATCTTACTGTAAATACATGGTTCATCTGGATTTTTGATAAAGTTGAATTCTTTAACAGTATCATCAAAACAGATGTTCCAACTCCGCGATGCCTGCTATAGTCCATAAATGGACTTAAGCAACTTGCACACTTCCCCGCTGCTCCCACTCTGAATGAAACCCTCTGGCTGATCTATATAGACGCACTCTTCCAAATTACCATTTAGAAAAGCCGTCTTTACATCCATCTGCCAGATCTCATAATCGTGGAAAGTAGCAATGGCAAGAAGGATCCGAATGGATTTGAGCATAGCCACTGGAGAAAAGGTTTCGTCATAGTCCAAACCAGGTCTTTGACGAAAATATTTTGCAACAAGTCTAGCCTTATAGGTTTCAACCTTTCCATCTACACCAATCGTCTTTCTGAAAATCCATTTGCATCCTATGGGTTTTACCCCTTCTCGAGCAATGTCCAAAGTCCATACTTTGTTGGTGTACATGGACTCCATTTCGGTCCGTATTGCATCCAGCTATTTTACCGAGTCGCCGCTCTGAATGGCTTGCTGGAAGCTAGTAGGCTCATCATTGTCAATGATGCAAACCTCTCGATCCCTGTCTATGAGAAAACTGTAGTATCTCTCGGGCGGATGAGGCTTCCTACTACTTCTGCGGATTGGCGTTGGGATGTCCCTTTCTTCTGAAACTTCTGGTTCTACCAAGCTTTCAGTAATAGATTGTGGTTCTGGAATTTCTTCCAGTTCTACTGCGCTCCCACTCTTCTGATTTTCTAAAAATTCAGCTTCCAAGAAGTGGACATGATGAGAAACAAAAATCTTTTGTTCCTCTGCGTAATAGAAAAAATACCCCTTGGAGTTCTTTGGGTATCCCACAAACTTACACAGTACTGAGTGTGCCTTGAGCTTGTCCGCATACTTCTTTTTTTACAAAAGCTGGACACCCCCATGTCTTGAGGTATTTAAGACAGGGTTTCTTCCCACTCCACATCTGATATGGTGTGGTAGGCACAATCTTGGTTGGAACCTGGTTCAAAAGATATGCAGCTGATTCTAGCGCATAACCCCAGAAGGATCTCGGTAACTCAACCTTACTCATCATGGAACGAACCATATCCAATAGGGTTCAATTCCACCTTTCCGATACACCATTGTGTTGTGGCATGTATGGAAGAGTAAGCTGAGAGAGAATTCCATTCTCTTTTAGGTAACCCAGGAACTCGACACTTAACTATTCACCGCCTTGATCAGATCTTAGTGTCTTGATACTTTTGCCTGTTTGTTTTTCCACTTCATTCTTGTATTTTCAGAATTTCTCAAAGGCCTCGGATTTGTGCTTCATCAAGAAGACATGTCCATAGCTAGAGAAATCATCCGTAAAAGTAATGAAGTAGTAATAACCACTTCGCGCATGTGTAGACATTGGACCGCATACATCGCTGTGTATGTGTCCTAAGAGATCGCTTGCTTTTACTCCGTGTCCAGTGAACGGAATCTTTGTCATCTTTTCCATGAAACAAGATTGACAAGTGACATAAGACTGATATTCGAACGGATTCAAATATCCTTCGCTATGTAACTTCGTCAACCTTGTTTCATTGATGTGACCTAGTCTACAATGCCATAAGAAAGCTTGATTTGTTTCTGGAGACTTTCTTTTAAGTGTGTTCTGGACACTGAAAACCTGAGCTTGATTCAATACGTATATACCGTCTTCTAATGTACCGGACCTAATCAGAATTTGATTTAGGTGGATGTGCACGACATCGCTTATGAATGTAAAATCTTATCCCTCTTTAGAAAGCATGGATACTGATATGATATTACAAGTCAAACTTGGTACATACAAACAGTTACGTAGAATCAATTTCTGTCCACTTGTCAGTCCTAGATGATATTCCCCCACGGATTCAGCATCCGTTCGCAACTCTAAGAGACATATCACCTACCCTGATAACTCTACGGTTTCTCAAAGCCTGTAACGAATTACAGATATGAGATTCTGATCCGATATCTAGTACCCAGGAAGTAGAGTTACTTGACTTACAGTTTTCAATCATAAACACACCCGAAATCGAAGCCACAACATACTTCGGATCCTGGATTCTGGCTTTCCAAGCCCTGCAATCCCTCTGCCAATGCCCCTTCCTATAACAATAGGAACAGCCCTCCTTCCCTACTGTTAACCCTGAAACTTTTGCCATTCCCTGTCCTTCTACCTTACTGACACCGCATATCAGCTTTGTGGAGGTCTTCTTCTTCTCACCCTTGGCTTCCGCCTTGGATCCAGAAGAGGAAGATTCTCCAATAAGCAGAGTGAGTGTCACCCTGGTTTCCTTCAGGGTGCCCTTATCTGGAAGTATAACTTTCTTCCTCTGGGTGTAAGTAGGAGGTAGGGACTGTAGAATCAAGTCAGCATATGACCCGTTTCACAACATGGTCTCCAGATCCGTGAGCTCATCAATATAGCTAGTCATCGTAAGGATGTTGTCCCTTACAGATAACTCGATAACCAACCTCGCTTGAAGAAATTCGTTTGAGGTCTTATATCTTACGATATAAGGTTGCTCTCCATATAAAACTTTGTTATGAAGGAAGATAGAATGAGATGACCTGATAGCCAACCTCCGTATACACCACAGCACGTCGATGTATCGGGGCGGAGCAATCACACCCTATGTGATATGGTGTGCTCTATGATGAGTACTACTTAGTTGCCTATTTCCTTTTGGGGGTTATGCACTTGAGAAGTTACGTACCTATTGAATAAGGTTCCAATCAAATCAGGGGCCTGCCACTCCATATATGATATGGTATGGAAAAAGCCCATCTCTTAAGGATGTTAAGATTTGGGGTTGTCCGGCCTATGTCTAAAAGCAAAATACGAACAAGCTTGAGGCAAGGTCAGTTCTGTGGAAGTTTGTTGGATATCCCAAGCATTCGCAAGGGAATATCTTCTACCCTACAGAGGAGCAAAAGGTGTTTTGTTTTTCAGCATGCCACTTTTTGGAAAGGGAATTTCTTGTGAAGAAATTAGTAGTCATGAGGTAGAACTGGAAGGTGTTCCAGCTATACAAACTGCAGCTGATGATTTGGTAGAACCGGAGGATTCAATAGTTCCCGACGAACCTCAGCTTCTCCGCCGATCTAGTAGGGTTCCTCATCCACTTGAGAGATACTTCGGTTTTCTCTATGACAGTCGGAGCGAGGATTGCATCATAAGATGATGACCTAACTAGTTTTGAGCAGGCCATCAAGAGTGGTGACTCTGTGAGAATGGCTGGATGCTAAGCGATCTGAGATGGAATCCATATACACCAACAAAGTATGGACTTTGGTTGCTTTATCTGAAGGGTTAAATCCCCATCAGGAGCAAGTATATCTTGAGAAGATTATTTGGTGTGCATGAAAAAGTTGAGACTTTCAAAGCTAGACTTATTGCAAAAGTTTCTCGTCATCGACCAGGTGTGGATAATGATGAAACCTTTTCTTCAGTGGCTATGCTTAAGTCCATCCGGATCCTACTTGCCATTGCTACATATCATGACTACGATATCTGGCGGTTAGATGTCATGACTGCATTTCTAAATAGTGATTAGAAGAGAGCATCTATAAGTACACAGACATGGACTTTCGTAGACAGTGGGAGCAGTGGAAACGTGTGCAAGTTGCTTTATGAGTTAAAGCAGGCATCGCGGAGTTGGAACGTCTGTTTTGATGTGGTAGCCAAAGAGTTTGACTTCATCAAAAGGGTAGATGAATCTTGTATATACAAAAAGGTAGTAGGGAGTATGGTGGTGATCCTCGTATTGTACGTGAATGACATACTCTTGATAGGAAAGGAGTTTCCTATGCTACACTAGGTCAATCTCCTCTTATCACAAGGATTCTCCATATAGGATCAATGTGATACCTCCTAAATCCTGAGTTTTTGATTTATGTGATAGATCTAAGTGGATGTTAGGATTCTCACTAGGTGTAGTGAGATGGTATCAATCGATCCTGGGGAGAATCACTGGATAGCTTTTAGGGTGGTAAGGTCGACTGAATATCAGTCACAGGCATTGTCTTTACCCTCAGTGGAGGGACGGTATGTTGGAAGAGTTCCAAGCTAGATACCGTGACAAACTAGACGATAAAGGCTGGATACATTGCTACCAAGGATACTACCAAAGAGGTAGTCTTGATGTATAAAAGTTCATGAGATGAACTTCGTTCCTACCATTGTGTGACAATGGAGTTGTGGTTTTGGCCTAGGAACCCCCGTCCCATCAGTGATCCAGACATATTCTTAGGCAGTATCACCTGATCATGGAGATAGTTGATCTCCAGGGAGATCGAGGTTAGGAGAGTAGAACACAGAGGAAAACACAGCGGATCCATTGACAAAGGCCTATTCCCAAGAGAAACTTTTATGGGATGGTTGAGTATGGGATACTTCAACCACTGCTGATTGTTGTGTATGGGATACTACAACAGATGGCCCTAGTGCAAGTGGGAGATTGTTAGTTATATGCGTGCCCTAGAAGCCATTACTGTACATACGATGTATATTGTAGTGGATACTTGGACATATACATGGAGGACTTTCTTGCTCGACATGATAGTATGCTATCTGGTTGCTCTTTATCTTAACATGTACACCGATTGTCTCTATGTTACATGTTGATAAAGCCCTTAGGATGAGTACTTGACTACCAGGGCTATGATTCAGATCATACTAGTGGGGACAGAGTAGTCGTTAAGTACATCCTTCAAATATTCCTAGTCGAGGGTGTATCGAAACAGGGCATCGATATACCGGAGTAAACTAGCGTATAGCTTCTTGACCCATGTAGATGGGCGATGGATGATCCCATATCCATTGGTATTTGACATCAGAGACAGTATACGGGTGCTCAGTGGAGACTGGGTACACTGGACGGACTCGCCGAGAACTCCTAGATGGTATTATACCTAACATCAGATGGCAGTTCTCTGGTGACACTGGTACAGGTTAGTCTGTAGACCCGAGATCGTCATAGAATCTTGTGTGATTCCCACTATGCTTTGATTTCCATCTTACCACGTTCAAGAGAACGTGCAAAACGGTGGCTTTTGGGTACAGTCCCGAATCACATGGAGGCAATGAGCGATATGAGGGGTGTCGTTCTCCCGGTATTGGGAGTTGATGTTGTGCTGTGCTCGATTGGCTATAACAGAAAGTCCTTGGTTAGGGCTGCTTTAGAGATATACTGGTAAGTGTTATCAGTAGTTTCTCAACCCGTTATGAGCCTCATACCAACACGACTTATCGAGTTACTGGGGTCTGACGTTTACCACCCCTAGTCGAGATATGTGACATATCAGACGAAGAGACCAGACTATACGGTAGTGTTACTGATTGGATTCGCAGGAGTACGAGCAGGCTTGCTTGTTGATCTTCTGATCGCTCAATACCCGGATGGCCGTTATGTTTAGCAGACCGCCTGCGGCTTATGGGTGTTTGATATGATCATCACCTACTGTCGGTGTATTGACGAGTCTTTAAAGTCCTACACAGGGGTTTCCTGGCTCAAGAGAAACGGAGTAGGAGCACATATGTGATATGTGCGGGACCGAGATTGATACGATATGAGATACCGTATTCTATTCTCGCGATTTGTGACATTGGTCGGTTATATACGATATAGCCGGGTTATCGGATCAAGTGTTGATTCGATAAGTTGTTACACATGATATTAGTCGGTTATATATGATATAGGCTGATTATTAAATCAAGAGTTGATTTAATAATTTAATGTATAATTATATATTTGATATATTATATTACATTAACTAATATTAAGCTCACTTATGATTTCTTTTTCTCACTTTGTGCGCATTGTATATATGTGATATGTAAATTTGTGTACATGTTTGTATCATGCTAGGTTACAAATGCAACTAGGGTTTATAGAGATTAAACCATACTAGGGTTATGATTAGGGTTTATATTTTATCATTAAGTAATTCAAAAATTGTGGAATTAGTCATGGTTGATATTTGTTGAAAGCTTGTAGAAGCTTGTAAGCATCTTTGACTTTGTCCACTCTTTTTGTCTAGCTTATGATATTATTTGACCTAACCTTTAACCCTAGCTCATGGTTAACTCTCTACAAGGGTTAAGCATGACATGCTTAACCCTTGGTTGCATTTCTAACCACAATATGAATTCATTCATCACTTGATCACTTGCTTCTTCTTCTTCTTCTTCCTCTCACATGAAGCTTTCTAGGGTTTGAGTTTGTGATGAAAACTTGTGAGAAAAATAAAACTAAAGTGAGCCCACTTCCTATTTCATCATCCTCTACTACTTGCCATTTAGTATAGGGTGTTTGCTTCACTAATTCCGTAATTAGTGAAGAGATAGCTTGGGTTAGTATCTCCTCGACGTAGATCATCTTCGGCCTCGAAAATATCGAAGCAAGCATGTTCGTTTCTTCACGAGAGCTTCTCTAGAGTCCGGAGTTCACGATCGCAGTTAAAGGACTACTACATGGAGCTATTGAAGTGAAGGACCGGTCTACAAAGGTTGTATTCCTTGCTCACTTTTACTTGTAAAGTGTTTGCATTTACTTTTCCGTCGATTTCTAGTTAACGATTCAAAGTTAGGCTTAGCTAGAACGGCAATTTTTTTAATTTGGCATGGATGATACCTCCCGAAACCTTGTTGCCGTGCTAGGCAACCCAGCAGAATATGTTGCTGCCGGTGTATGTTGTTCACAAAATTTATGGATGAAATACACTAGAAGACCATCAAGAAAGTATTTCACAAATTCATATACTTTGTGATAATACCAGTATGGTTCATATGACCAAAAATGCAGATCAACATTCTAGGACTAAACATATCGATATACGATATCATTTCCTTCGTGACCATTTTCATAAAAGAGATATCGTATTAGAATACATATCAACCGAAAATCAATTAGCCGATATCTTTACCAAACCATTAGACAAAACTAGGTTTTCATACCTCAGACGAGAACTAAATATGCTAGACTTCGTCACATCTTAGAAACAACAAAATATGATAACTTGAATCATCAAAAATTAATCACGGGTATCTAAATCTTGTTAAGCTGGCGTCAGTAGGGGACGTCGGTACTCATTACTAACGTCTGCACTAACGTTTGAACGATCTGATGGTTATTTCTTTTAAAATTAAAAACTGTTAATTTTTCCACATCACCACCACCACTATCCGACAAGTGATAGGATCCGTTGTTTTAGATCCTAGGTTTAATATTTTGTTGTGATGTATGCCAATGTGCATATAGTTTATGTTAAGTTTCTTTTGGTATGTGTTTGATAGTTTAAATTTGTATGCGTGTTTTGCTACTCTTGCTTGTATTAAGGGTTGCTAAAACTATTAATGATGTTTGTTTTTATATTCATGTCCGTTTTATTTTTCCATTACACTAATTGTTTATATTTGAATCCCTCGATATATTTCTATTTTTTTTTTGAATATTTTGCAAAAAAGGGGCGAAAATATTCATGAATTATGCCTACAAATGCTTAAATTGGTTAATAAAAATTCAAATTAAATCACTAGCCTTCATGTCATATTTCTTGAGAAATAGTACCAGTGGTATGGGACACTGGTATGAGTTCAAAGAGTTTCTCAAATAAGCATGTATTGAGGAGAATTATCTAAGTCGAATTTATTTTTTCATATATATCATGAATTCATTAAATAATTTTTGCTAAATATCAAAAAGGAGGAGGTTGTTGACATCCGCGCCACACGATCCTCAATTTTGATGATTTAGATCAAAACATTATTTAAACGAATTCATATATTACTAATGACATTTCCAAGTTTTAATCCTGAAGTACAATGTGCAACATATCCAGTATCAAGTAAGGTTGCCTACAATATGATATGCACTCAAACTGGCAATATGGCATAACGACTCGATGCAATCGACAACGTGAAGCAAACAAATTCAAGATCCATTCACATCAAATGTAACAAGTCAAGGGAAATGAAGCAAATCGAAGAACCAAGACTAAGATTGAAAATATGAGCGATATATATATAATTAGTAATGATCTCATAAGATTAGAAATCTCATTCCAACTCATTCTTAATGTCCATTACGTCTTCATCTCTTTTAGAGCCGTCATAGCTATCCGTTGGAATTCAAATCTGTCAAAGTTCAAACCAAATGTATCATTCATGTCAGCAGCTCTTGACATCAAATTCAGAAAAGTTTGAATACCGACGTCAACACTTGATGTCGGTATAAGAAAAGTTTGAATTGACGTCAGTAGAATAAATCTCTGATTTTCATCTTTCTGTTTAAGTTCTCGGTGACGGCTACCCTGACGTCACTAGAACAAATTTTGTATAACTGACGTCTACCCCTGACGTCAGCACGAGCAGTTTGAATCAAAAAATTGAATTTCAAAATTTGAAATGAATGGACACTTGCGCCAAATTTGCTCCTAATTTCCTCTAAACGGTTATTAACTGTTTTATGGCAATTATTGTCAGTTACAATAACTTTCTATTCACTTTTCTATAAACACCTTTGAAATCTCATAATTCAGAAGAAAATTCATTGCAAATCTTTCTGAAAATCTTCGTGTTTTTCTTGCTTTAACTTGATCATATTTTTCATTTCCTCAAGAGCCTTAAACTTGTCCATATCTCTCAAAACAGTCCTTGTGCCTAACCGGAAATAATTTTTGAGATCAATAGAATTGTGAGTGAGTGAAATCATTTGTAATAAAAGCAATTTGTAACCCAAGAGAAGAGATGCTTCTCCTTTCACTTGAATTGTAGATTCGGAGTGGAAAAAAGATTTTCCTAGTGAGACGTGAATTAGAGAGGAAAGTGCGGCTTTTTTAGAGAATCACGGTCTAGAGAGGAAGAAAATTTGTTTCCTAGGGACTTATAGTTAAAGTGATTGATCCTTGTGAAGAGAGATATCTTGTTTCGTCACATCCCTGTAAAATGGGATTTGTGTACTTTACACATATAATGAAAAAATTCTGAGTAGGAGACTCAGGCGAGGACTAGCCACAAGAAGTGGTAAACCCTAGTCAACATATCGTTGTGTTTATATTACTCTTACTCTTTTACTTTTCTGTGTTTGTATTGATTATTATATTAAGTTTTTTATTTAAAACTTGTTTTGAATATTTTCCGCAGAAACTCAATAATCACTTTAAAAATAGTATTTAAGTTTTAAATTTTCCATAGGATATTATAATTATCTTATTCACCCCCTTCTAAGGAATTTTCAGAATTATCTCCTAAAATTTCTACTCCAATAATCCAATCATAACGAAATTAACTAAAATTAACAATAACTATGATATGAAAGAGCGAGCAACTATTCTGACATCAACCCTACAATCACACAAATTTTCCAATTACTTTTTCTTGACATTTCTACACAAATTTTCTAATATAACGAAATTAACTAAAATTACACAACAAATAAACTTTGAAAATTGATTTAATAAAATTAATTCACCTAATTCATCGCTGATTTCACATCGAAGTAGATCCGGTGGACGATGTCGGTGGACGAGGAAGAGCTTGTTGAAGGAGGAGAACTAGGACTCGGGTATGAGGAGGAGGGGGTCGGTGAAGATGAAGGTGAAGACCTCGGTGACTATGAGGAGAAGGAGCCGAGGAGATCGACGAGGAGGCAAGTGCGGCAATGGTGACGAGGTGGTGGGGATCGAAGAGGTAGCAGGACTAGGCGGCGATGACGATGACGAATTGGCCGCGGTGGAGGCAATTACGAGGAGGAGAGGGGCGGGGGGATTTTTATCACATCCGATGAAAATTTTTCGAGTGCGGGAGGGGGGGAGGAGAAAGAGTCTAAAGTGGGTTAGGGTTGTTGATTTTGGTCAATATCTAATTCGACGCGAGACTACCGTCGAATTAGATGTTGACCAAAATCAACAAAATTTTGAATATACGCAGACTAATTCGACGGGATTATCCCGTCGAATTTGGTCTCCCGTCGAATTAGGCTACAGTTTCCTGTAGCGTATGCTCTAAATGAAATCAATATGCTTGTTCGATATTACTGTGTGTTTTTTAGTTACCTGCATGCTGATAAATTCTACGGATCTAGATGATGGTTGCTGCTGCATTTAACAAGGTTTAGAGCTCAATCAAGCACTAAAGTGGAGTACTAGAGCCTCTACTTGACTAGAAGAAGATAAAGTGGATATTTTCAACTCTTGGAGATACCATAGCTATGCTATTAGTGTTATGGCTGAGGCATCTGCTCATGTTTAGCTCTGGTTTAAAGCTCAAAGTTGTTAATGTATGGTTGCTACTGAAGTTATTTGGACACAATGGCCCTTAGAAGGAAAAAAAGATAACTTTTTTAGCTCCTGAAGATCATACAGTATGTTCATTTGCCCTCCAAACCTCTATACTCATGTACCCTTTCAGCTTCCTCCTCTTGCCTTAATTTTTTCTTTTATTTTCTTATGTAAAGCTGTAAGGTGCAACTGTGCACAAGCTTGGTGATGCAAGTATCAATAGTAATTGTGCTGTAATTTTGTTTTTGTTTTTACTTTTGTATTTTCATGGTCCTTTGAATAAAATTTCATGGAACGAACTCATTGAGTTCTTCTCTCAAGTGAAAAGCAAAAGCCTGCCTATAATAAAAGGCGACGCGTTCATATTTGATGGAATTGTTTGTGAAGCAACACGTGCATATTAAATGGAAACTCTATAGCTTGTATGGAGTCGATCATAACACTTACAAAAAAAAATTACTTTTTCTTCATATGGATAGACTTAATATGAAGACGCATGACCGATTTACTCGTATGACACCAACTATAGAAGCCAGTTTTATAGTGCAGGCACAACAAGTCCCATTATCTCTTTACGTTAATGCTTTTGCGGCAAAAGAGATGGCTAGTTTTCAAAAGTTAGGGAGGTTGCTAGCAAGTTTCCCAATTAGTTTTCGATAAATTGTCCCAAAAAAAAACCAAACCCATTCCCCTATTTCATGTCAAAACCCCCCTACCCCACTCAATTAATTGGATAAAACTCATGTTCTACTTTTCAGCTATAAATGAGTACTCGTGTAAGCATTTAATGAGGACAACAGTAAAGTTGAGGTTCAGTCTTGACTGCATATCTACTAACTTAGCTGCAATATTTATAGACCTAACAACAATATCGAACGACTTGACAGCAATATCTATCCAGACAACTGCAACATTCACACTATTTCATGTACTGATGATAGAACTCAAGACCATTTTCTTGTGCGCTAGGTTTTTTCTTATTAAATTGGATTGGATTGTGTGGTTTGTGAATTTATTTGATTATTAAGTTTGTATTTTTGGTTAATTGTTTGGAAAATAAACATATATGTAAGTATTGCATAGATATTGGAGGAAAAAATACATATTCAAGGAAACTACATAGATACTGCAAGGAAAGTAAACAGACTCAAAAACATGGTGATATTGCAGTTGTCAGGACTAGTATTTTTTACACGTGTGACGCACGTGTGTATTTTGGAACTAATATAGATAACACTGATTGGTTTAGGCAAACTGAGAGAAAAATGATTGAAATGGTTTTCGAAAGAAAATTTGCTCATTTGCTTACAGTATATTCAATTGCTGATGTTTGGATCTTTTTTTGTATATCTTGCTTAAATCTTACTACCTTCTTTTATTTTGAGGGTTTACATTGTAATGATAATGATATATTAAAATTTGAATTTTTATGAATAGCATAAACTAAATAAAGTGGAATGACGTAAGAACGATATCCAAGAAAATATAGTTAAATTATTTACCTATTGCTCTCTGAAGAAAAGAGTTTGCTATCTAGTTTGGGATTATGCTTTGAATATTTAAATTATATTTAATTAGAATTATTTTTTATAAAAAAAATAACAAAAGCATACTCCTCTTTGAGATGTACATCTAAAACTAAAAATGACTTTTTAGATGTACAGTATGATATACATAATTGAATTGTGTAAAAAAGCATTGAAGATAATGATAGATGTTGTTCTTAAATAAATATTAGGAAATTGTTTATAATCGTATAGAGCAAAATATAATATAAATAGAAATTGGTTAAATTAAATGTACCTCTCAGCTATCGAAATGTACGGCTACAAACTTGATTTGAATCAAAACCGATGGGAGAATCAAAATCCTCTGTACTTAAGAACAAATTTCGTTCCCTTCTCGGATATGTATCCTCACTGTCTTAGGATTAAACGTCCGTTCTCCAGCATTCAACGGTTCGCAAAGTATAAGTTAGTGCAGAACAAAACCGAGAAAATCGAACCACTCCGGAATTCTATCTCGCACTCTTGGAAATCTCTCTTAAATTTTGGAGCATTTTGTTTTGTTGCAACTTATCTCTTTATGACAAGGGGAAAACTCTGTTTATAGAGAGAGTGGGAGATAAACCATTAAACAAAGACTTAACGCCGAATGGTAACCATTGTCGTTAAGCAAAGACTAAATGTCATAACTCTTAACCTCCTGCTACTTTAAACATAAAAGTAACCAAACTGTTACTTCCCCACTAATCATAGTTAGGGTCCATCAATGAGCAACAATTTAATTTTCCACTGTCGAAAGTAAAAACCAAATGATGGAAAAACTTTAATGATAGTCTCACATCGGAAATAACAAAAGAAACACATGAGTATAAAATATAAGATGGGTCAAAGCACAACAAGGCTTGAGTCTTATTGTTGGGAGCCCACTTATATCAAAAGCACATGTGTATCTATAAAAGCCCATCACTCCCTCATCTTTAAATACTCTATCTCTTTAACATGGTATCAGAGCCGATGGCTCGATCTAGACTCGTTCTCTCGATATGATAACCACCAAAAAAAAGTAATGGTTGGGCGTAAGGAGAAGTGCTGAAAGTAAAAACCAAATGATGAGAAAACTTTAATGATAGTCCCACATTGAAAACAACAAAAGAAACACATGGATATAAGATATAAGATGAGTCAAATTATAAGAAGGTTTGAGTTTTATTGTTGGAAGTTCATTTATATCAAAGCCCAATGTGTATCTATAAAAGCCCATCACTCCTTATTTTAATTAGAAACACCCACTGACATACACACCAAGACTAATTAAAATATACACATTAAGATGTTTCACAACTTGAGATTTAATATTTATTTTAATTATTTAATTAAAATTACAACAATTCCCCCCACTCAAAATTTTATACATGCATATCATGCACGTGTCTTTTGGACTTGAACCTACACTTAGGATTCACAGGCTGAGCGATACAGAAATCAGGTGGTATAAATACTTAATTTTTTCTCTATACGTAGCTCTGCTTTACACTTGTGGTCCATACATATAGAATACTTCCAGTTAGTTCAATTCGGGTTAGTGCGCATATAGTCATGCACCTACGATGTATGAGTGCTCTAGAGAATTAGCCCATATTCTCAACAAAAGACGGCTCCACCTTTACACTCATTAAGGGTGATTCCATAAAGTATGTTAACTGCAATAAACACATCATCTTAACGGCTATGGTAATCATTAAGAGTTTTAAACTTAACCTCACAATCATGCAGTTATGCACTATTTACATCATAGGGATAAGCCTCCACCAATCTATATATAAAAAATATTTTTAATGTGCAACACTTTTAACAAACAACATACATGACTTGTTTTTCCCATTGAACCTAATTCATAGGATCGCCATTCACATAGGTTACATAGATTGGGTTGCTGTCACTTAGTTGTTTCTAAACGGATTTTAGACCCATCCCCCTCGATGTCTTGGTAATGAGTTGTTTTCTCGGTCGCTTAGTCAAAGGATCACCAAGATTTCCTTCTGAATTTATATAGGTTAAGTAATAACTCCATCACTTAGCAATTGCCTTTTAATATTATGCAGCAGCCTAATATGCCTTCTCTTTCCATTATGTATTTTGCTATTAGCTATAGCTACAGCTTCTTGGTTATCACATAAGATTGACACTGGAGATGCAGTATTTGTCCACAAAAGGATGCCATGCAGAAGATTTCTTAACCATTCTGCCTCACTAACTGCTAGCTCTAAAGCTACGAATTCAGATTCCATAGTCGATTTTGCATTATAGGACTGTTTGCATGATTTCTATGAAACAGTTCCTTTTCCAAGGGTAAATACATAACCATTCGTGGAGTTAGAATCATCTACTCCTGTGACCCAATTAGCGTCACATATCCTTCTAACATATTAGGATATCCTGAATAAGATAAACCATAATTTATGGTACCTTTAAGATATCTCAAAACTCCAATCAAAGCATTCCAATATTCTTGATTAGGATTATGAGTATATCTACTCAATCTTCCTACTGCGTAGGATATATCTGGTCTGGTATAGTTCATCAGATACATTAATGAACCGATCACTCTAGTATATTCAATTTGGGATATAGAATCACCATTATTCTTTCTCAAATGTAAGCTAGCATCTAAAGGAGTTGACAATGGAGTTACTTCAAATTGTCCAAACTTCTTTAGGATTTTCTTAACATAGTGTGATTGAGATAATGTAATACTCGCAGACTCCCTTAGGATTTTAATCCCAAGTATTACATTTGCTTCTCCAAAGTCTTTCATTTCAAACATAAAAGTTAAGAATTGTTTTGTTAATTTCACAACATTCATGTCTGTTCCCATTATCAATATGCCATCTATATATAAACATATGATGACCAAAGAATTATGGGAATTCTTGTAATGCACACACCTATAAGAGTCGTTAAATTCTAACCTGTTATCAACAAGCACATTATCAAATTTCTGCAACTGTTTAGGTGCTTGTTTCAGACCATACAAGGATTTGACAAGCCTACACACTTGGTGTTCTTTTCCAGGAACAACAAATTCTTCTGGTTGGTCCTATAAATTTCCTCTTCAAGGTCTCCATTTAGAAACACAATTTTTACGTCCATTTGGTGTATTGCCAAATTATGAATAGAAGCTAAAGCGATCAATACTCTAATAGATGTAACTCTAGTTATTGGGGCATAGGTGTCAAAGTAATCAAAAACCTTTTGTTGACTATACCCCTTAGCAACGAGTCTCGCTTTATGTTTATCAATTGATCCGTCTATTTTAAGCTTTCTTTTGAATATCCACTCATAACCAATAGTTTTGATTTCAAGAGACAATTCTACAAGTTCCCATGTATGATTAGCCATAATAGAATCTAACTCATCATTAATGGCAGCTCTCTAGAAAACAACATCTAGAGACTTCATGGCCTCATCAAAGGTTGTAGGATCAGAGTCAACCAAAAAGGACATATCATAGTCCCATCAAAGGTATTTACCTTCCTTGGTCTTTTACTCCTCAAATTTCCTTCAAGTTCTAGATCGTTGTCCAGTTCAACATTGGATTCAAAATTTATCTCTTTGCTTGTAGAAGTAACATCTGACCCAATCATCACTTTTGATCTTAAAGGAAATAAAGACTCAAAGAAGTCTACTTCTATAGATTCAATTATATTGTTAGTTGAACCCATCAATTTCATCTATAGATTCTTGAATTAAAAATCTATAAACTGCACTGTGTTCTGCATAACCTATAGAAGCACAATCAATGGTCTTAGGACCAAGCTTCTTTCTTTTAATTGCATAAAGGCTCACTTTAGCTAAACATCGACATACTTTAAAATAACAGAGGTTAGGAGTATCTCCTTTCCACAACTCAGAAGGAGTCTTTCTAGTTTTCTTGTGGGGAATTCTGCTATTTATATAACATACAGACAAGATAGCTTCCCCTACAAATCCAAGGGTGAACCAGAACTTAAAAGTATGGAATTCATCATTTCCTTTAAAGTTCTGTTCTTCCTTTCAGCTACTCCATTAGACTCTGGAAAGTAAGGAGCAGTCACTTCATGAATTAGACCAACATCTTCATAAAATTTTTGGAAAGAGTTAGAGAGATATTCCTCTCCTCTATCCGTTCCAGGTATTTTGATCTTTTGGTTCAGTTGGTTCTCAACTTCCACTTTATACTTTTTAAAAGTTTCATCTGCTTCATCTTTTGAATAAAGTAAATACAATGTTGTATATTTACTATAGTCATCAATGGAGATAATATAATACTTTTTACCTCCTCTGGTTGGATTACTTTTTGGATCTTCTAGGTTACTATGAATAAGTCCTAACAATTCATTTTCTCTTTGAACAGATTTATGTGATTTATTAGTGAACTTAGCTTCATAACATATTTCGCATTTATCCATATTAGAAGATTCAAATTTATTTATGAGGCTTAAAGTAGACATACGTTTCAAGTAAGCTTAATTAACATGTCCTAATTTAGCATGCCAAACAGATAAAGTATTAGCAGTACAAACAGAATAAGCAGAAGCATTCATTTTATTATTAATAAAAGCAGGGGTTACGATACTAGTTTTATTTTCAGCAATATTTTCAGCATGTTGAACAAATAGACCATCCTTATAAAAACCCTTCTTCATAAACATCCCATTCAACGTCAGAACAAGCTTATCATCCTCAAAGACCAGTTTTAGTCCAGCCTTCATTAACAGAGCACCAGATATCAGATTCCTCCTAATACCAAGAATATGGAGAACATTGGTGAGAGATAGCTTTTTACCTGAGGTAATCTTCACCGGCACATTTCCTTTACCAGCAACTGGAACAGAACGAGAATCGGCAAGATGCATCTTCTTGTCTTCCACGGCATGATGATAGGAAGTAAACATATTGCGCTCACCGCATATGTGCTTCGTGGCTCCAGTATCGACCATCCATTCTTCATGATTATTGATTATATTCAGCTCAAAAATCATGGCCACAAGGGTGTCCACTTCAGTGAGATGTGCTTGAGCTTTCACAGGCTTGGCCTTCTTATGCCTATATTGAGTAGCAAAATTTTCAACTTTTCCGCAAATATAGCGATTACCCATTTTCTTTTTAATGTCTATGACACCAAATTTCTTATGGTTCTTGAAAGGATTTTTAAGTCTTTCAGATCCATCCACAACCAAGTTAACCTTGGTTCCAGGTAAGCTCGGAGTTTGCTTATTGCCTTTCTCCCCGAGTCTCGCTTCTTCCTCAATTCGAATATGAACTATAAGTTCATCCATAGTCGTTTCCTTCCTTTTAAATTTAAGATTGGTCATATAGACTTTCCAAGAAGGCGACGGCTTTTCAATTAATGAACAACCTATAAAAATTTCAGGTAAAATAATACGTTCTGAAGCCAAAATTTTGATACCACATTCTGATAGACATTGATTTGATCTGACACGGGTTTATGATCAGTCATGTTGAAGTTTAGAAATATGCCAATGGCAAATTTCTTCACCCAGCATCTTCTGTCACATACTTCTTATGGAGGGCATCCCAAATATCTTTAACAGTATCAAGATTACAATACAAGTCATATAATTCATTTGCTAAGGAATTCTGAATATAATGTTTAGCAATCTTGTTATGCTTTTCCTAATTATCACTAAAAGGAAGAAATAATTTATTGGCCTGAAAAAATAGTCCATACAACTCTATATAGAGAGAGTTTTATATCACCTCTCCTAACAAACATATAATAGCTAATCAAACTGATTAACTAAAAATAACAACTAAATAATATCCATAACAACATAACACTCTCCCGCAAGCTGGAGTGTAGATGTTAATCAGGACAAGTTTGGACAGGAGATGAGCGAAAACTGATCAAGGAAGAGCTTTGGTAAGAATATCTGCCAGCTGAGTCGCACAAGAAACATACTGGAGTGCAACCACCTTATCTGTAACTTTATCACGAATGAAGTGACAATCTATCTCGATATATTTGGTCCGCTCATGAAAAACTGGATTCTCAGCAATGTGAATTGCAGCCTTCTTTTCATAGAAGAGTGTAGTCTGAAGAGAAAAAGAAACCCCAAGATCTGTCAGAAGGAAGGTAGGCCATTCTAACTCTGCAATTGTATGCGCCATAGATCTATATTCAGCCTCAGCGGACGAATGAGCCACTACATTTTGCTTCTTACTCCTCCACGTAACCAAGTTTCCTCCCAAGAATACACAGTAGCCACTAGTGGAACGACGATCGTCAATAGACCCAGCAAAGTCAGCATTCACAAAGGCTGTGGATGACAACGTAGATGATAGTTTGTAAAGAATGCCCTGTTCTGGAGAACCTTTGATGTATCTGAGAATATGCTCAACTTCTTTAAGGTGAGAGGTCAAACGATTCTGCATATACTGACTTACTCTGCTAACGACAAAAGCAATGTCTGGCCGAGTAACAGTGAGGTAAATAAGATTCCCAGCTAGATATCGATATCGTCCTGGATCAGGTAGTGGAGGATCTAAGGGAGAGCTTAATCGAGATAGCTTGACTGAGAAATCCATATGGGTGTTTGTTGGTTTACATCCCAGAAATCCTATCTCATATAGAAAATCAAGTGTATACTTGCACTGAGAGAGATGCAATCTACCAAAATTCTGTGATACTTCAATTCCAAGGAAATATCTAAGTGGTCCAAGGTCCTCAGTATGAAAGTGTGAAGCCAAATGTTCTTTCATCTTGGGGATGCCTGCGAAATCATCTCCAGTATTGATAATGTCATCAACATAAACCGACACAATTAGCCTGTCCTGAGAACGATGGTGGATAAAAAGAAACGTGTCGACGTGACTATGTTTTAACCCAATCTGTCATAAAATCATGCTAAATTTTTCAAACCAGGCACGTGGTGACTGTTTCAGTCCATATAACGATTTGTGTAGAAGACAAACCATAGACTCTCTCGGTCGCTCAAAACCAGGAGATTACTGTATATAAATAGTCATTGATAGATCACTATTAAGAGAGGCATTTTTCACATTAAGCTGATGAAGAGGCCATTCCTTAGAAACAGCCAAGGATATACGAACACGAACTGATGGTAATTTAGCAACCAGGGAGAAGGTCTCAGCATAGTCCAAACCATACCGCTGAGTAAATCTTTTGGATACTAATCGATCTTTGAGATGGTCAGTCGTCCCTTCTGGATTTTGCTTGACAGTAAAGACCCATCGACAACCAACAACCTTCTTATCTAAAGGCGGAGGTGCTAATTTCCAAGTCTGATTGGAGCGTAGTGCGGCAATCTCTTCTAACATAACAGCATACCAACCTGGATGATCAAGTGCTTCCTAAATAGAGGAAGGAAGAGTGATGATAGATAACGAAGAAACAAACTGACGAGCATATGGGATCAGTCTATAATAGGAAACAAAATTAGAAATCAGACGAGCAGTGGTACAGGAACACTTACCCTTGCGTAAGGCAATAGAAAGAGAGATCTTCGGATGGCAGCAGTGTTGGAGAATTAGGAACAGTAGACTATGTTACATGTATTACAAGACCTGCAGAAGAATCGTTAAAAGAATCATTGGTAGGAGTTGGCTGGATAACTCTCTTACGACGTTGGTACACCTGTGGATAAAGGACGACGGGCTGATCTTTAGAGAGCATAGGTGGAACAGATGAATCAAGGTCTGGGGAAGGTATATATGGAATTGGAATAGTAGAAGTGGCTTCCTTAAGAGGTGGTGGAAGATAGGTTTTATCTTCTAAGAATGTCATATCACAGGAAGTACAAACTTTGGATGTGGCAGGGTCAAAGCAAACATACCCTTTTGGGGATCGAGAGTAACCTGCAAACACCATACGTGTAGCTCTAAGATCAAGTTTGTCAATATGAAGACCACGTATATGAGAATAGTATAGACAACCAAATACTTTAGGAGAAACAGGAAAATGGTTGCCCTGTGGAAACAGAATAGAGAAATGATACTGGTTGCTTAGGACCGGAGAAGGCATGCGATTGATATAAAAACAGGCAGCTAAGACTGCAAAATTCCACAATCGTTTAGGGACATGTATATGTAAAACAAGAGAACGAGCTATCTCAAGCGAATGTCGGTTCTTCTGTTCAGCAATCCCATTTTGTTGAGAAGTATAAAAACATGAAGTTTGATGCAATATACCATGGATCTGACAAAATGCAGTAAACTTCGTGCTAATATACTGCTTAGCATATCTGAACGAAAAACCTTTATCGGAATACCAAATTGGTTAGCAATTTCAGCTACGAAGATTTTAAAGATAGACAAAAGTTTAGACCTATTACGTAGAAAATACAACCAAGTCATACGTGAATGATCATCAATAAAAGTCACAAAATATCTATAACCAAACACACTAGGAATTTTAAAGAGACCCTAAATATCGGAGTGAACTAACACAAGGGTAAATCACGTCTTTTATTTATCGAGGTCGGAATGGGATCGGGTGTTTTCACGTCTCACCGTAGTGCCCGGTTTGTCTTGATTGGAGTGGAATTGCCCTGGATCAGTCCTATACTAGGTCACAATCAACCCATAACTTCAAATAAAAGACAAAGATCGAAGAAAAGTCAGTTTGATCTTTCTCATCCAGTCTAGAGAGAATAGTAGAAATTTTCCTCCTAGGGCGCCGACGATTACATCGTCTTGCTACCTACTATAGGCTTGAAAGAGCTCACTAGATTGATCGCAAGTAAAAGAAACCTTCAAACTCTGCTTGCCCTCTTGGCGAATAGCCCCCTGTGAATCCTTAAATCTTTTGAGCATGCCGCAAAAAAAAGGATGGTCCCCTATGCATTTCATTCTTTCCGTTCGGGCAGAATGACCACCAAAGATCAGAACGGGCGGAAGAGCTCTCACTCGGCTTCACCCGTTCAAGAGAGATGAGACCCGGAAATATGACATAAGAAAGATCAGTTTCAGCGGTCGGTTTGTAAAGCAAGATGGCAGGAGGTTAGTATGAAGTGGTTTTCGGTAGAGCTTCGACTCATTGATTGTGGTTCGCCTAAGTGGCGAGTCAGTCTTTCTGGTTCTTAAAGCAAGATCGTTTCTACTAAATGTCGTAAATGATGAGATTCTTTCCTTCTTCTGAAGACGACAGCGCCGAAAAAGAAAGGATTAAGACTGAGTATACCCTATCGGCCTGCAGCGAAGAACCGCACCGCGGACCAACTCACAAATTTTTTCTTTCTCTACGAGACACTGATGAATATGGAGTCCAAAAGGTGAATGAGTAAGCAGAGCTAGCCTGAGGAGACCAGCTTCAGCCACTATTGCTAGGACGGGCTTACTTAGACTGAGAACTGAGATTATTTTCTCTGCTATGCTACGACGTCGCCAAAATGGGGTTTCCGATTTTTTATCGCTGCCCGGAAGTCGAAAACGACTTTCCGGGGCGAAAAAAAGGGTCGCTGATTTTTCACGTGAAGAAGAATAGGCTCAAGCAAATCCTATCATCTCATAGTAGCGTATGGAAGGAGTCCCACGGAGCGGTTAATAAATATCCCCGTTCACCGCAAGCGCCTTAATGGAAGCAGCTAAGTCAAGGCTCTTCGAGCCGTCCTCATTCAACAACACTGACCCTGCTTTGGTTTGTTCATTCCTTGAGGTAAGGTGGTCGCGATATTGGTTTTCATGGTGCGGTAGCACATCTGTTTTCTTGCTCAAGGTCACGGCTTCAAATCCGGCTACATTCTTTCTCCGAGAAGCCGTTGACGCCGACAAGGGGTTAGTGGATCTGATCAATCCGCACAAGTACGATAAGGTAGCTCGAGAGCAAAGTGAGCGGTCTTTCATGGAAATTTCTTTACTCTTCGACGAAATGCCCGCTTCAAATCTTACCACAATCAAGCAAGTTTCAAAAAATTCTTCCACCAATCATTTTTTCATTCACCAGATTGGCTTTTCTGCCTTAATCTCCTCGGTCCGTCCCTTTTCCTCTTCCTCTGGATTACCCGTTTTTCTTGGATAAATTCCAGAATATGATTCGGGTTTTCTCCGAAGCTCGTCATGACTCGATCATGGCCTTAGGGTCCTGGCCGGAAGAACGAAAGATACCGGCAAGCCCGCTGGGCCGAGTGTTCGCCCACTTCAGAGCATTCTCCTTTAGAGAAAAAAAAAACAAAAAAAGGAGCAATGGTGTTTACCAAGAGTACAATATTCACAACTTAACGCTCTGATAAATCAAGAGAAGGCATCATATTACGTAAAGAAGAAAGAGAAGGATGACTAAGTTTTCGATACCACTGGATAGTAGAAACAGCTGCAGACGTATTAGGAAGGTGATCAACATAGTACAGTCCATTTTGATCATACCCTCTACCAATCCGCTGCTTCGTCAAAGATCTTGTATCACAAATTGAGATGGATAAAAAGTTACAGAGCAGTTAAAATTATTTGTAAGCCAACGAATAGAAAGCAATTTTTTTATAAAGATGGCACAATTAAAATATTTTTCAGGTGTAAAAATGAAATGATAAATCAGTAGAGCCAGAAACAGGAAAAAAGATATTGGGTATGGCCCCCTTCAACGATTCTTAATATTAATACATTAAGACAGAAGTATTATCCATTTGTAGATGGAACTTCTACAGCAGCTAGATCTAGAGGGAAGATGTGCGGTATTACAATCAGCCATGGAATCAACTTGTGAGCACTAGGGAAAAAATCAGACGGTCCATTACAAGGCATGTGATGTGAGGCACTGAAATCAGCGACCCATGAATTAGATTGAGAAAGAAACGATATACTTGATGGAGTAGAAAGCTTGGCAGGAGCTATAGAGGAGAAAAGACGATGCAACTAGCTCCACTCAGCACTGGATAAAAGTAAATTACAGGCAGAAAAGGAAGATCGGGCAGTAGCAATTGGTGTGTATGACCGGCGAGCTGTAGGTGTATCATCAGGGTAGTCATGCTTCTGCCAATATCAGTTTATGCGACGATTAGTGCCGCCGCAATAAGAGCAATAAAGGCCGGTATAGCCACGATCATGAGCACGGGAACCACGACCACGAGCAGTAATTGGGGGACGACCATGCGACGCCCTATAGCGATCAGAGACCAAATCAAAATCCATAACATCCGGTGCAAAAAAAAGATCCCGAGAGGAAGAGAATAAAGGTTGTCTAAACCATAAACGAAGATAAGAGTAGCAAGATGATCTAAGAGAGCATCGTCAGTAACCGAGAAGAATAGAGACGACCGTCCCCATGCGGCTGTAAGCGAGGGCTAAGAGTAGCATCATCAATAACCGAAAGCATTGTCAATAACCGAGAACATTTTCAGCAAGTTCGAGAAGGCTGCGATTGGCATGGAGCGGTAGAAAATACTGTAGCGAAATTATGCAGCATCGAAGAAAAATTTAGCGTACCATTGAAAAAGTTGTTGTAACACCAAAAATCGATGTAGCGTCATCGAGAATTATTGTAGCATCAAAGAAAACTTTACTGTAGTGTCAAACAAGTTGCTGCAGCGTCGAAAATTTACTGTGGTGTCATTGCGGATCACTGTAGCAGCGAAGAAATTTTTAATGCAACATCGGAAAGAAATTACTGTAGCATTGGAAAATTAGGTTTGGGTGTCGTGGAGTGGGGCTGCAATGGAGAGGGAGATGGGTAGGGAAATAGGGTTTAGGTTTTAGGAAATTAAGCTTTCCTCTCAATTCTTTTCAAAGCTTTGATACCATGAAAGGAACTGAGAAAAAATAATTTATTGGCTTGAGAAAAATAGTAGTTCTCTATATATAGAGAGTTTTAGATCACCCCTTCTAACAAATATATAATAACTAATCAAATTGATTAACTAAAAATAATAACTAAATAATATCCATAACAATCACGATTAGCCTTTTCAGTTTCTTTTTCTTTTTCATTTTCAAGAATGGAAACAACAGGTTTAAGCCTAGTAAGCACAAAGGCCAATTCAAAGGTCTCAAGCAAAAATATCATTTTTTGCTTCCAACGCTAAAGTTTTTGCCAGTCAAAGGCTCAACTTTTTTAGGTCCACAGTTTTCACAGCATTGAGAGCAAAAGATCGCACAACAGCATAAGCAATTTCAGAAGCTATTTTCTCCACCGATTACAAACAAAAAATTTGCTCTTAAGATTGTTGTTCTTAAATAAATATTAGGAACTTGTTTATAATCGTATAAAGCAAAATATAATAGAAATAGAAATTGCTTGAATTAAATGCGCCTCTCAGCTATTGGAATATACGGCTACAAACTTGATTTGAATCAAAACTAAGACGAGAATCAAAATCCTTTGTACTTAAGAACAAATTCTGTTCCTTTATTGGATATATATCATCACTGCCTTAGGATTGAACAACTGTTCTCCAACATTCAACGGTTCGCAAAGTCTAGGTTAGTGTAGAACAAAACCGGGACAATCGAACCACTCTGGAATTCTTTCTCGCACTCTTGGAAATCTCTCTAAAATTTTAGACGATTTTATTTTGTTGCAACTTATCTCTTTGTGACAAGGGGGAAACTCTGTTTATCGAGACAGCAGGAGATAAACAATTAAACAAAGACTAAAACGTCATATGGTAACTAGTGTCATTAAGCAAAGACTAAATGCCTTAACTCCTAACCTCCCGCTGCTCTAAACATACAGTAACCAAACTGTTACTTCCTCACTAATCACATTTAGGGTGCATCAATGAGCACTGATTGATCATGTGCGAAAGAAGTGTTTTTGTAAATAACTGCAATCAAGACGGTGTCGTTAGTAGCTAGCCGCGATGAGTATGGGTCGTCCGCGGGGAAACGTGAACTCTTTTCTTATTTTAGACGAGTTGATGAAAGATGGGTGATTGTTTGTCGTTATATTTTAAAACGGATATAAAATTTATAATAAAAAGGCTTGTAGGGTTCATAGGACTTAGTGGTAATGGATGAATGATTAAAAATGACTCTTTTATCTTTTAATACTTTAAAACTAGATCGATAGCGATAAATGTAGATTAGGGTTCTTGGAAGAAACTAGGGTTTCCCCACTACTAACCCCTATTCTTTCATTGATCTCTATTCATGTCTAGCCCTTAACAAAATAAGTGTTAAACCAATCTCATATCATGGTCGAGCCTATCAATAAATTGATAGAGCGCCCGATAAGGAGTTTAACATTTATTTTGCTAAATTTTATAAACATTAAAATATATAAAAGAAATTAAGGGATCTTTTCATCTATTATCCTACCCTATCCTACAAACCCTAGCAAATTAGAAATTACTCGCTAATGTTTAACTTAGAAAAGAGGATGAAGGTGAATGAAAGCATAGTGAAGATGCATAAAAGAAAGTGCAGAAATTAAATGCCAAAAGAAATAAACTAAAAACTACTTTTATTAATCAATTATTGCATTTACAATTCTCCTTAGAAAGTAGAATACAAGAACCCTAATTTGCTCTAGATCTCTCTTGTTGGAGGTAGATGAATAGATGATGATCACTCGGATACATGGATCTCTTGGATATCTTGATCTCTTCGATGATGATTTTGAATGTGCAGCTCTCGGTCCTTTATATAGTATTTGAAACCAGAAACCCTAGATTGCATAAGTGAAGATATACAGTTACGATCCAAGCCACAAAATCTCACATCCGACGGCTACCAATGAGCTGCTGAACCGCCACATATACCCTCATTTAGCTGCGGTTCAGCCACAACTTGGTGGAATCAGGTCTTGGGATTTTATCTGCTATTTTATGTTGATATTTAGAGATCCTCTTGATGTTTAGATTATGAAAATAATACTCTGAGTCTCTGCCATTGCTAGATCTCCCGATTTGCTTCTAAATTTTGGCAGATTCGGTTTCGATATCCCGATTTGACTCGGATATCTTACTTGGATTCCAGACCTGAGCTAATATCTGCACAATATCTCAAATCAAAGTGTTAGTAGTATTTGGTATTTTTGATATATTATTCCAATCATTTAAATAATATAATATCTTAAGAATATTGATTAGAATTATTTGATATGATATGCATATTTTAATTATTAAGATTTCATTTAAATATTATATGGATATATTTTCCCTAATTATGTTAATTAAAATGTAGAAACATATGATAATAATTTTTTTACAAATAAATCCACATATGTTCTATATTTACAATAAATATCTTTTAGTACTTAATAATAGTAGGGAAAATGTTCATTCAAATGTGTAATATTTTAGACTAATCAAATATTCTCAAACTTAACTTTGATCATCCCGAGCAAACTAGTTATTAATGAGAAAAAGAAAAAACTAACTAGCACACTTTCATAGGCAACACGATTGCACTGGGCACGTGCAACAAGCCTTTAAACCTCTAGGTGTCCATAGTAGGAGGAGTGTTGTCTCCTAAGGGTTTTCAGCGGATTACACCCACAAAATCCCATAATAAAAGAAAAGAAATGAAAGTTGCATACAAAGATAATGAACTTATAAAAAAAAGAATTTGAAAAAAAGAGTTTCAAACTATACAAGCTTTTTAGCTGTCATGGGCTCTATCTTAATAGTCATGAAAAGATATCAGAAATCACATCATCCCTCAATAAAACATTGTCTTTAGTCTTCCTCCCTACCTTTCTTCCAAACATCGATCAAATACCCTTACGTGTATGTGAAAGACGTCCCTACACTTAGAGAATTCAATTCATGCTATCATACCCTTGTCAATCTTCCTTAGTACTTTTTAGTCGGTGACTATTTTAGATGGAATTGCTCACACATTCTTCATGCGACCGTTAATACTTCTTGAGGTACTAACCAACCGATTACCAAATGTGCTCACTCATTAAGGCGTAATTAGCAATATCCTAGTCTTGCAACACCTAAGGCTTAGCGGTGGCTTCCAAACCTGTTGATCTAAGGCACTAGGTGATAAGTCACCATCGCTATATTTTTTTATGCTGCCTTAAGTAATTACAAAACCAGTGTTCATTTTTCTTCACCATTTTTTTATGTCATTTATATTTTTGTTTATATATATATATATATATATATATTCCTTCTTACTAAAGCATTTAGACAAGAGCATTTCAAGGTATTCTCTACTATCCCAAGTTTTAAGATGTGTGCACGTGCGTATAGTAGATTATCAACGTTCAGATGTTTGGACTCAAGAATAGAGACTATTTTTAAGACTTATTTCTATTCTCATATTAGTAATTTCCTTCATCTTACTAACCCTTGGGAAAACAGCTCATGACTACCTATTACTAGTTTTGTTTTAAAACATCTAATTTTCTTACTTTTCTTAAATCTCTTCCTATTTTTCATATGTATTTTCACTTTCTAACTTTTATTTCCAAAAAAATTTTCATTTATTCATTCATTTTTTTTACCATATATAGTGCCTAGTGCCAAATGATATTTCAGTAAATACAAACCTCCTCCCAAACCTGTTTGCAGCAGTGTCCTCACTGATATTGTTTTTTGAGCGTATAGACCTGTAGACTTGGGAGGAAAATAATAGGGGAAAATAGTTAAATGAAAAACTACCCCCAAACTTGTTCTTTGGTATGCATAGATATTCAATTATATTTTTTTTATACTCACCTCCATTCTTAGATGAAACAGTGTTACCAAAACATGGAGGTGAGACGGAAGAAAGTTAGTTATGATAAATCGGCTCCTGTAAGAACAGGAGCTCTTCCGATGGGTCAGCGGAAAAATATGGTTTTAATTTATTCCCATTTACTTTAAAAATAGAACCATTTTTAACATTTTCTATATCCACTGCACCGTGCGGATACACATACCACACCATAAAAGGTCCTTTCCAACGAGATTTTAGCTTACCTGGATGAAGATGGAGACGGGAATCGTAAAGAAGGACTTGTTGTCCCGGTGTGAAAGTTTTTCTCAAAAGGTTTTTATCGCAGAACACTTTAGTCCAATTCTTTACTATAACCGCATTATCGTAAGCATCATCACGAAGTTTGTTTAGCTCATTTAATTGTAATTTTCGATAGCTGCTCGCTTGATCAAAATCACAATTAAGCTCTTTAATAGCCCACATTGCTTTATGTTCGATCTCGACAGGAAGGTGGCAAACCTTCCCAAACAAGAGTCGGTAAGGAGCCATGCCAAGATCGGTCTTATATGCCGTACGCAATGCTCAATGAGCATCCGTCAATTTGGTGGACCAATATTTTCGGTTCTTAGAAAACTTTTTCTACAAAATTTGTTTGATCTGTCAATTAGAGATCTCAGCTTGCCCGCTCATTTGAGGATGATAGGGTAGAGAAAGTTTAGGCTTGATTGAATATTTCCGCATCAAAGTCTCGAATGACCGATTATAGAAATGCGTCCCATTGTCGCTAATTATAGCGCGATGGTGTCCGAATCGCGAGAAGATATTTTTTTAAGGAACTTAATAACAATCTTATTGTCATTAGTGCGACACGGTACCGCTTCCACCCATTTAGAGACATAATCAACCGCTAATAAGATGTATAAATTCCCAAAAGAGATGGGAAATGGGCCCATAAAATCAATTCCCCAAACATCAAATATCTCCACAACCATGATAGGTTAGAGCGGTATCTCATTCCTCCGTGAAATTCAACCCATGTGTTTGACACCATGAACAAGTTTTGCAATGATCATATGCATCTTTAAATAACGTTGGCCAATAAAAACCACATTGCAAAACTTTCTCCGCCGTTTTTCTTAGACCAAAGTGACCGCCACATGCCTGATCATGGCAGAAAGACAATATATTTCCCCAGTCAGAGCAAAGCTCTGTTCAAATTTTGAAATTTGAAATGAAGCAGCGCCAGCGCTAAGAGCGCTGCACTCTAAGCAGCACACCACGTGCAAAGCACGTGAGCGCTAGCGCTAAGAGCGCTGCACTCTAAGCAGCGCACCACGTGCAAAGCACGTAAGCGCTAGCGATAGAAAAAAAATGTTCTCGGCCCTTGGATAAAAGATCCAACGAACATGATTAAAAATCATCAATTGATCAGAATAAAATTCTGTTAAGGAAACATTCCTCAGAATCTTTCCAAATAGGAAAGATTGTGCTCTGAAAATCAGAGCACCGTTGGATCAATGATCCAATGGTGATTAAAAATCACCAAAGCACAGAATAAATTCTGTATGGGAAAGATTTCCCAATCTTGTTAAAAACAAGAAGATTGTCTTCTGTAAATCAGAAACCCTTGGATCAAAGATCCAACAGGGGAAATATGCTCAAATCAATTAGAGAAAAGATCTTAACCAATTGAACAAATCAGCCATCACAATATAAAAGCACCAAGACTTCAAGTCTCGGAGAGAGGAACCCTCCCCCCTCCCTCCACAAGCTTTGAGAAATTTCAAAGAAAATATCAAGCTCTGAGAAGAAGAACTTTTCTTCAAGGTAAAAAAAACAGAGAGATCAAAATATCTCATCAGGAAAAGAACTTAGTTCTTTTGCCAGATCATAGATTTTTAAGACAAATTGTCTTTCACAAAAGAGATCACAACATCTTATTATAAAAAGGTGGGAGAATAATTCAATTCTCTTAGGATCACAGATCCATAAGGACAACGCCTTTCACCAAAAACATAAGAGATTGAAATATCTCCTATAAAATAAGAACTTTGTTCTTAGATCCATGAGACAAAATCTCGTATAAGAGAAAATTTAATTCTCAAAGCGCAAAGCTGCCTAAAAAGAGCCTTAGCGCTCCAAATAAAAAGAGCACCTCAGCACTCCAAATCTAGCGCACAGCGCTGCAGAGCCTTAGCGCTCCAATTTTAAAGAAGCGTCTCAGCGCACCAAATCTAGTGCACAGCGCTGCAGAGCCTTAGCGCTCCAAGTTTAAAGAAGCACCTCAGCGCTCCAAGTCTGGCGCACAGCGCCAAGCGCGCCACGTGCTCCTCACGTGTGCGCTACTTAAACAGAAGCGCTCTGCGCTCATGATCTGGCGCTCAGCGCCAAGCGCGCCACGTGCTCCTCATGTGTGCGCTACTTAAATAGAAGCGCTCCGCGCTCATTGACTGACGCTCAGCGCCAAGTGCGCTACGTGCTCCTCACGTGTGCGGTACTTAATAGAAGTGCCCTGCGCTCATTGACTGGCGCTCAGCGCCAAGCGCATCACGTGCCCCTCACGTGTGCGCTGAGAGAACATAAATTGTTCTTCAAATGATAAACCCTAGAGCCATAATGAGTGCTCAACATTCAATAAAAGACAAAAAGTTGTCGGGACCAATGCTCAGCATTGTTAAATGAAAAAGGACTGAGCCTAATTAAATGTCTAACATTTTAAATGAATGGACCGAGCCTAAGTTGGCCACAGATCTCTAATTCAGATTAGTTGAGCCCATAGACTCATAAATCTTTGATCTTAGTTCCAAATTGGACTACAGATCTCCCAACCAATATTGGTTCAAGGGTGCATATCTTCATTCCTCTGATATTTATCGTTGTAATCCTTCAACTTCTTCAGAGAGGTGACGGGTCCCGACAACCAGATATTTCACGGACTGTAGGGTCCTTAAACTCATAGACTATGATGTTCTTAAACTTTACAGACTATGATGTCTTTAAACTACCACGGACTGTGGGGTCCTTAAACTCATGGACTATGATGTCCTTAAAACTGTACAGACTATGATGTCTTTAAACTGGACCACAAAGTCCTTAAACTAAAATAATAGAGTCCAATTGATCTTTTGTTGGATCTAAATGATCCCGTTAAGTTGATCTTAGTCTAAAATTAGACTAACGTGTCCTTAACAAACGTTAAGTTGATCTTATTCTAAAATTAGACTAACGTATCCTTAACAAACATTTAAGTTGATCTTAGTCTCAAATGAGACTAACGTATCCTTAAACCAAAACAAAAACCCAAATCTAAGAAAATACAGATTTGGACTAATCCACGCCCTACGGGCGACAACATAAATTAATCTCCGTATACAATTCACAGGCAACCAAAAATAAAACAAACAAACACGACACGAAGTGACCATCCGGAGAAGGAGAAAGTGGTTACCGCTATGCGGTAGCGTAATTAACTGCAGGGGATTGCGCCTGCAGGGAAGAGCGTCCCCACAATCAAAAACCCCTCAAATGAGGGGGAATCTGACGAAGTCTGCTACAACGGCCGCATCCGTCTAAACCTCTGATACATGGTGCCATAAATCAACTTGGCATCTTCGGAGAGGTGGACGGATAAAACCAAATAGCATCTTCCCCAAAATTCAGGCAAGAAGAACCTACGCGGTCACGTCTCTGTGTTCGAAGGAGAACAAATTCTGGCACGCCCGGTGGGACTTTTCCTCTTTCCACTCCATACTTCGCGTGTCGTGTTCGCGAATGAATCGCGATTTAATGTGGTTGGCCCTGGATTCGAGGTACTAAGATTTGGTGTCTTGCTCCCGTGCAGAGAAAATGGCTTCCAACTGCACTAGCTGCAACAACTCCCACTCCGTCCTCACCGGAAGAGTGACTTATGGGCCCCAAGCGGCCTCCATCTTCGTCATGCCAGTGGAACAGGCGACTCAGGCCACCACTGGACTATTCTTCGGGACCATGCTCCCACCATTGAGCTTCAACGCCCCACTGCCATCGCAAAAAGCTCCGAAAAAGTCGGTCTTTGATCGGTTTGCAACTATCGCGACACGGCTCAACGGGTCGTCCAAGTCTAATATCTCAGTCTTCGACAGGCTGAGCCTAAGCTCAAAAGGGCCCACGAAGAGGTTCGCAATACCAAAGAAGGCTATCCTAGCTCCTACTGCAATTGAAGCTATCCAAACTGCTTTCCCTACTCGAAAGTCGGCCTTCGATAGGTTAATTATTCCTTCCCAGCGGATGTCAGTCTTTGACGGGCTGGCGCCAATAACAGCCTCTCCTCAAAGCAGGGGGCAGGACGAAACTACTCCAACGTTAAAGGTGATCCCGGCTACACGACATGCTTGACGTCGCCACTTGAGCCGAGTGAGGAAAGCTAGGGGCATTTCCCTTCTAGACTTACCCCGCCATCTCCAACGATGGAAGTTGATGTTGTTGTTCCAACTGGGAACAGCTTCGAACCACTTAATAGGGTACATAGGAATTCACCAACTGTCGTGCTGAAAAAGTCTCCCCCGCCTACTGAAAAGATCACAAAGGCAAAGCCGCGGCATCCCCCTCAGCGGCTGTCCTTCAAAATTCACAAGGTCTGGCGACAGGTCCAAGACTCGGTGATCAACCAAGACTACTCCTGCCGATCGGAAAAGATGAAGGTTCAGCAAGAGAAGGACCACCCTACCATACCACAAAAGGTGTCGTCTACTTGGGTGCCCGCTGCAACGGCCCCCTCAACTTCGATCGCTCACAAAAGAAGGAGGTCGGAGAAAGTCTCTGTGTCCGCGACGAAGCTCAAAGGCACTGAATTGAAACGCCCCAAGTCTGGGGGCATGGTGGTGCACACTGTTTATATGACATCCGGGAAAGAGGATAGCCGTATCTCTACGAGCCATCGGCCACTCACCAGATCCATAACAAAGTCCCAGGAGCAACAACAGAAGCTTCAGGTAATGTTAACACAGATGGCCGCACTCACTGGGCCAAAAGAAAGCCCAGAGACGTCGTCAGAACAGCGGCATGAACAAGAAACCGATGCTGAGTTCCTCCGCAGAATCCTCGAGAAGAAGAACAAAGAGGCAGCGGAACAAGCTGCCAACATAAAACGAATGGCACTTTTATTCCAAGATATGGTCGGGATGATGATACAGCCGGATTCTCTAGCTGAAGACCCTCCGATTATCCTTGAAGACGACAGAGGGGAGACATCGAACCCTCTTCCGGCTCTATCAACGGCCAAAGAGGAGACGATCTCCCAAGCCGCCCTGGATGACTATATCGCTCAACAGATACGAATTCATCAGGCGAGCGAAGCGGCCGGCCAAATTGTTAAGACTGGACGACCCAATCCGGGTTGGTACGATCAAATAAAGTACCTGCCAGGATATACGATCCTTAAATTTCACGTATATAAGGAGACTGGAAATCCACACCAACACGTGGCTCAATTCAGGGCTTTGTGCGGCAACACCGGAGGTGACGACAAACTGCTGTTTCGCCAGTTTGTTGGCAGCTTGTCGGAGACAGCGTTTGAATGGTACTCTGAGCTCCCGAATGACTCCGTTAAGACATTTGCAGAAATAAAGTTACTGTTCACTCAGCGTTTCGCAAGCGCCAGTGAACGCACCCCAATCACGGCGTTGATCAATGCCCGAGTGAAGTCAGGGGAGACATGGGTTCAGTATGAGATTCGGTGGCGCAACCTATGGTCGAAGTACGAACAACGCATAGAGGAAGCTTCTGCAGTAGGCATGTTTGTGGGAACCCTCAATCCACAGGCGACTATATCCCAATTCATGATGTTCTTCAAGCCGACCACCTTCCAGGCCTTAATTGACAAGCTGACCTAAATGGACCAGATGGGCCATAAGCCGTCCTCGTCGAAAACGGAGCTTCGAAACAAAAGGGGTAAAGGGAAAGCTATCCTCGTCGCCGACGCTCAACAACAACCGAGTGGCCCGAGATCAGTTGTTCGTCAAAGAAACAAAAGGCAATCCCTCGATGAGAAGTTGAGACGTTCTTGCTCGTTTCCCCGGGATAAAACAAGGAGACTGTTCGAACTAGCAGTGCGCAACGGGTTCATCACTCTACCGGAGCCGAAACACCAACTACAACCGAACAATGTCAACGATCCCAATTACTGCCCCTACCACCGAGTATTGGGCCATTCGATCGAAGACTGCTACGTCTTCAAAAATTGGGTTGAAGACAAGTATCAACAGGGCAAGTTCGCGTTGTCCGAAAACTGTAAGGTAAATCCGCCACAACAGCACACCCCTAAAAGGGTGGACACGCCGGGGGCATCATGCTCATTTATAGAGGAAGCTCCATGGGAAGCAGTTCTTTCGGCAAAATCGCAAAGAATGCTGAAGGATCTTCAAGCATGCCCGGCAATCAGGTGGAAAAGCCCGCTAGAGCTTGAGGTCATTGAGGGGATGCTAAAACCACGCCCAACACTGGGAGTTAATAGCGATGGGCAAAACACCCAGGCTCAGCCGTCAAAGTCTTCGAAGGAAAAGAAGAAGACCAAAAAGCCCGCGCAGTTTGACGACAAGCGTACGGATCTGCAAAAGCATATTGACACGCTGGAGGAATACAACCAGAAGGCACGGACTCCGGTCATACTCCAGGAATTTCTCAACCATATCCTTGAGAACATAGGCAATGACAATAACGAGGGAGACGACGCATCAAAAGAACACGAAGATTACGTAGCAGGTTGTCACATGATCTTTCACTCATCAATAGATGATAAAGAAGCTCCTGATGCAGAGAAACTGGAGGCAGATCTAGAACCAGAATCAAAATCCCTGGAGCTATCGGACGAATTGATTGACAGACTGCTGAGCGAAGCTCTTCAGAAAATCAAAGCTGACAGAGAGCGAGAAATGGCTATATACGAGAGGGCCAAGCGTCGGCATCAAGCTGAAGAAGTCGCGGTAAGGATGGACCACAGAACACCCCATCCAAGTCAAATCACCCCCTAAATAGGTGTATCCCGCTTTATCGTCGTGTATCCCGTCACGTAACAGATACACGTGCATACAAGATAAACAATGGAATGAAATGTTTAAACTTTAAACTACTACAAACCCCCGGCTGACATGGTAAAAAAATGGTATGTCCACAAGCAAAATGGGCACGGATGAAAACCCGAAAGGGCGCCGTGAGTAAAAACGGCAGGACTACCGGCGATGTTTGTGAAAACCCAAAAGGGCGCAGACTCGTAAGAAAAAAGAAGGAAAAAAAACGGTACGTCCACAAGCAAATGGGCACGGATGAAAACCCGAAAGGGCTCCGTAAGTAAAAATAGCAGGGCTACAAGCGAGTCTGTGAAAACCCGAAAGGGCGCAGACTCATAAAAAATGCATGCACACTGGCAAGGTCCTCTCGACCATGTAAGGAGAAAATATCCGCGTAAGATCCTTACGACTCACAAGAGAGCAACACACTTAGGGATCCCCACGATTCCTGAGGAGAAACACACTTACGAGATCCTTATGACTCATTTGAAAAAAACTTTTTTTTAAAACCATACGGCTCATGAAGTCAAAAGCCTTAGTCGACAGGATCCTAACCCTGTTTGCTAAGCCATCTTTGTTCGAATCGACAGAGGAAAATGATGATTCGCTCCTGGCAATGTTCCAGTGGTAGCGATGTCGATGCCTAAATTGGTATCAAATTCCAAGTCATTTCACAGCAAATGATGATTCGCTCCTGGCAACATTCCAGACGCAGCGATACTGATGCTAAGATTGGTATCAGATCTTGAGTTCCATACGCGCAAAAAATAAGAAAAAGGTATGTCCATAAGCAAGATGGGCACGGATGAAAACCCGAAAGGGCGCTGTGAGTAAAAACAGCAGGACTACCGGCGAGTTTGTGAAAACCCGAAAGGGCGCAATCTCGTTAAAAGACACTTGCAAGGTCCTCTCGACCTTGTAAGGAGAAAACTACCTAAGTGAGATCCTTGCGACTCACAAAGGAGCGATACACTTAGGAATCCTTACGATTCCTAAGTAGAAATTACACTTACGAAATCCTCACGACTCGTAAAGAGAACCCTCTTATGAGACCCTCACGGCTCATAAGATTCAAAAGTCTTAAGCTACAAGGATCTGAACCTATTCTTAAGCCATCACCTTTCCCAGATTGCCCTATAAGCGGTTTAATACTGACCCATGTATACAATCCACGGGCACAAATAAACGTTTCCCCAACAGAGTCCCACCACTGATGAGGGATATCTTCGTATGGTGAACGACGCTTGTAAGTCCTCTCGACTTATAAGGAGAAAACACTCTTGTAAGATCCTTATGACTTATAAGAGAACACATACTTAGGAATTCTCACGATTCCTAAGGAGAAAACGCACCTACGAGATCCTCACGACTCGTAGGGAGAAATACCTTTATTAGACCCTTACGGCTCGTAAAGTCAAAAGGCCTTAGTCAACAGGATCCTAACCCTGTTTTCTAAGCCACCTTTGTTCGAATCGACAGAGGCAAATGATGATTCGCTCCTGGCAATGTCCCAGTGGTAGCGATGCTAATGCCTAAATCGGTATCAAATCCCAAGTCCTTTCACGGCAAATGATGATTCGCTCCTGACAATATTCCAGTCGTAGCGATGTTGATGCTGATATTGGCATCAGGTTCCAAGTTCCATACTTGCAACAAAGTCAGCGAGCTATAAATGCATATGAAATAGCTGAAATGATGGGGCAACTTGCAACAAAATCAGCAAGTAAAATATATGCATACAAAATAGCCGAAATGATTGGGCAACTCGCAATAAAAAGAAGCGAGTAAAAAGAAAAAAGCCGAAATGATTGGGCACCGTGAAAAATAGCCGAAATGATTGGGCAATCACGACTTTCGCGATACAAAAAGCTGAAATAATAGAGTATCGCAGAAAGAAAACAAAATACGTATAAAATGAAACTTTTGCCCTACAGGTGAGTCCATACTAACCCCTGTATACAATCCATGGGCATAAACAAAAAGGGGACCACATTTCCTCACCAGACCTTGTCAGATCTCGACGGCAACATCTGCATCCTAGAAAAACAACAACGGCGTTCCTCCTCATTCCAGCAGGATTCGGACGCGACGTCAACAAAGCGGAGCCACGGCAAAATCCCTAGTTCTAAGAATCTACGGTCCACAGACAACTTAGAGTCAACCAATGACTTCCCCGCTGGATCAACGCTCCATCTCGGAAACAAGTCAACCAACCCCGAGGAAATCAGTGTCCTTGGCAAAAACCTCGATTCAGGGAAATCAGCATCCTTAACGAGAGCATCTCGATTCGCGTTGACCCGCAGAGAAATCAGCGTCTTTGCAAGAATACCCCGATTCGTCTTAACTCCGAGAAAATCAGTGTCCTTGGAAAATACCTCGATTCAGGGAAATCAGCGTCCTTGACGAGAGCATCTCGATTCGCGTCAAGCCGCAAGGAAATCAGCGTCTTTGCAGGAATCTCTCGATTCGTCTCAACCCCGAGGAAATCAGTGTCTTTGGCAAAAACCTTGACTCAGGGAAATCAGCGTCTCGCGTCGACCCGCAGAGAAATCAGCGTCTTTGCAGGAATACCTCGATTCGTCTCAACTCCAAGGAAATCAGTGTCCTTAGCAAAATACCTCGATTCAGGGAAATCAGCGTCCTTGACGAGAGCATCTCGATTCGCGTCGACCCGCAAGGAAATCATTATCTTTGCAGGAATAGCTCGATTCGTCTCAACCCCCAGGGAAATCAGTGTCCTTGGTAAAATACCTCGATTCAGGGAAATCAGCGTCCTTGACGAGAGTATCTCGATTCGCGTCGACCCACAAGGAAATCGGTGTCTTTGCAGGAATACCTCGATTCGTCTCAACCCCCAGGGAAATCAGCGTCCTTGGCAAATACCTCGATTCAGGAAAATCAGCGTCCTTGACAAGAACATCTCGATTCGCGCCGACCTGCAGAGAAATCAGTGTCTCTGCAGGAATATACGACGTCAGCCATACGGAGCCACGACAGAGTCTCTAGTTCCAAGTCTCGACGGCCACATCTACAGCCTGGAGACCCACAACAGCGTTCCTTCTCAACTCCAGCAGGATGCAGATGCAACATCAACAACTGACCCCAGGGTCAAAACAGTGGAGCCATTTCAAAGTCCCTAGTTCCAGGTCTCGACGATTCACAGACAACCTAGAGACTACCTCGACACTCGTCTCGTTACAGCAGATATAGTGTCAACAGCGGTGTTCCTTCTCAACTCTAGCAGGATGCAGATGCAATGTCAACAACTGGCCCCAGGGTCAAAACAGCGGAGCCATGGTAAAGTCCCAAGTTCCAGGTTTCGACTGTTCACAGACAACCTAGAGACCACCTTGACACTCGTCTCGTTACAGCAGATATAGTGTCAACAGCGGCGTTCCTTCTCAACTCCAGCAGGATGCAGATGCAACGTCAACAACTGACCCCAGGGTCAAAATAGTGGAGCCATGGCAAAGTCCCTAGTTCCTAATCTCGACAGTTCACAGACAACCTAGAGACCACCTCGACATTCATCTCGTTACAGCAGACGCTACGTCATCAAATGACCCCGTCGCGGAAAATACGTCATCAAATGACCCGGTCGCGGAAATACGTCATCAAATGACCCCGTCTCGGAAGTCATCAAATGACCCCGTTGCGGAAATACGTCATCAAATGACCCCGTCGCGGAAATACGTCATCAAATGACCCCATCACGGAAATACGTCAGCCAATGACCCCATCGCGGAAATACGTCATCAAATGACCCTGTCGCGGAAATACGTCATCAACTGACCCCGTACAGCCAAAGTCAACCCTTGACCTCCCCGTTGAAGCAATGCTTTGACTCAGGAGCAGGTCAGCTCAGTAATCACTTACGAGTCCTCTCGACTTGTAAGGAAAAAAACTCTCTTGTGAGATACTTACGACCCTCAAGAGAAAACGCACTTAGGAATCCTCACAATTTCTAAGGAGAAAACACACCTACGAGATCCTCTCGACTTGTAGGGAGAAAAGTCTTTGTGAGACCCTCACGGCTCATAAAGTTGGAAAGTCTTAGGCAACAGATCCTAACCCTGTTTCCTAAGCCATCGCTACCTTATAAAGAGTTCAAGATGAACTGTTATCTACCATCTACTGGCCACACTTGCCAAAATTACAGGCCGTCGAAATCGAGGTGCTGCTCAAGAGTACGTCAACTACTCTGCGCCAAGTCAAAACAGAAAGGCATAACCTACAGACGTCAATCACATATTATGCAAGACAGTAAAAAGAACGTTTGATTCGCATCCGTTTAAGCGTTCAAAGCGTACCCACTCATGCGTGTGCAAAAGATTTAGTGCATAAAATAAACACACGGAAACGAGGAATTTGCTATTCATACTTCAAAAGGTTCTTACAGCGATGAAAACAGTAAACCAAAACATTATTAAAATGGTTACAATGGCAAGACATCAAAGCCAGGACATGGATTGAGAAATTCAAAAGTTAGGCCATCTAAAATGTTTCGGGCCTCTCGGACCATTCTCGTATGCTTCCTCTCATGATCACAAGCATCAGGGTCCTCACTGATGTCTTCTGCCCTTCGATATGTAGCGATTGTCGTCGCCTGTTGAAAAGTTTGATGCAGAATATCAATAAGATTGTCTCGCCTTCTATTTGAGATTAGGCCCATCAGATACACCGAGTGTACCTTATCTTCGGTGTCATCCAAACTTTAAGCGGCATGCCGTCATAGAATAAAGGAAGTGCTTCCCAGATCGCTCTCACAATGAGCTTCAAAAGAGCGGAATGACAAGGAAGCAGTCGACCATTGTATTCATCAAAGCGACGCATGATTTCGGCGCACTGAGCGTTTGTAAACTCCTGGTTCTTGCAGCGGCCTAGTGCGCGAATGTCTCCATTAAAAATAATCTCGTCGAGATCATACAGATGAGCGGCCATAACGTCTGAAAAGGAAAATCAGTGAGGGTTTAGTGGGCAGACTGATTAAGAAAAAGCTTATTGAGATAGACACGGGGATTTAAACAACTCTTGATATCCTCAGGGAGAAAATAAGTTCTGATTAAGGGACACAACAAATTCAAATTTGTGCAAATAAAGGAAAAATCCTAAAAAATATTCTCATTTAATGAGAGACTCCTCGGATTAAGGAGTTAAACTCCTCGAGAGCAACGTTCAGCAAACAGGAGTGACACCTGTCAAAATCAATCATGAAGGGAATAAAATTCCCCAAAATTTTTAAAGAGCAATGCTCTGTAAGGAAGATGAAACAATCCATCAAGAAACCCTAAAAAACAAAGCTTCTACAAAGTAAAAACTCCAAGATCTTCAAGATCTGTGAATAAACCCTTAAGTTCTTCATGAACAATATTCCAGTTCATGGGTTAAAATCACCCTAAAAAGATTATATCTTAGAGATGAGCATAGCTCTGTTAATGGGTAAAACCCTAAAAATATATTTTTAGATCTATGATCTAAGGAGAGCAAAGCTCTGTTGAAAAGTTCAATTTTTACCCAAGTTGGGCAGAGTTTTGACTCTTAAGAAATTTCTTAAGGGAAAGAGCTATGCTCTGAAAGAGAATTAATTCTCAGAAAACAAAAAAGAAGATGAACATAGATCATCTCAAGGGCCAAAGGCCCTATTTATAGGCACTGAGATGCCGTTTCAACTTCTGAGTTGATCCAATGGTATAGAGGCTGCCACCGCTGCACTCACGTGTAGGCCACGTGAGCGCAACGGTGGGGGGCATTTGTTTCCCCAATCAGAGCAAAGCTCTGTTCAAATTTTGAAATTTGATATGAAGCAGCGCTTCATAGCAGCGCCAGCGCTAAGAGCGCTGCACTCTAAACAGCGCACCACGTGCAAAGCACGTAAGCGCTAAGAGCGTTGCACTCTAAACAGCGCACCACGTGCAAAGCATGTAAGCGCTAGTGCTAAGAGCGCTCCACTCTAAACAGCGCACCACGTGCAAAGCATGTAAGCGCTAGCGCTAAGAGCGCTGCACTCTAAACAGCGCACCACTTGCAAAGCACGTAAGCGCTAGCGATAGAAAAAAAATGTTCTCGACCCTTGGATCAAAGATCCAACGAACATGATTAAAAATTATCAATTGACCAGAATAAAATTCTGTTAAGGAAATATTCCTCAGAATCTTTCCAAACAGGAATGATTGTGCTCTGAAAATCAGAGCACTGTTGGATCAATGATCCAATGGTGATTAAAAATCACCAAAGTACAGAATAAATTCTGTATGGGAAAGATTTCCCAATCTTGTTAAAAACAAGAAGATTGCCTTCTGTAAATCAGAAGCCCTTGGATCAAAGATCCAACGGTGGAAATATCCCCAAATCAATTAGAGAAAAGATCTCTTTAACCGATTAAACAAATCAACTTTCACTATATAAAGGCCCCAAGGCTTCAAGTCTCAGAGAGAGGAACCCCCCCTCCCCAAGTTTTGAGAAGTTTCAAAGAAAAGAGCAAGCTCTGAGAAGAAGAACTTTTCTTCAAGGTAAAAAAAAACAGAGGGATCAAAATATCTCATCAGGAAAAGAACGTAGTTCTTTTACCAGATTATAGATCTTTAAGACAAATTGTCTTTCACAAAAAAGATCATAACATCTCATTATAAAAAAGGGGGAGAATAATTCAATTCTCTTAGGATCACAGATCCATAAAGGCAAAGCCTTTCACCCAAAACATAAGAGATTGAAACATCTCCTATAAAATAAGAACTTTGTTCTTAGATCCATGAGACAAAGTCTCATATAAGAGAAAATTTAATTCTCAAAGCGCAAAGCTTCCTAAAAAGAGCCTTAGCGCTCTAAATAAAAGGAGCACCTCAGCACTCCAAATCTAGCGCACAGCGCTGCAGAGCTTTAGCGCTCCAATTTTAAAGAAGCGCCTCAGCGCTCCAAATCTAGCGCACAGCGCTGCAGAGCCTTAGCGCTCCAAGTTTAAAGATGCACCTCAACGCTCCAAGTCTGGTGCACAGCGCCAAGCGCGCCACGTGTTCCTCACTTGTGCGCTACTTAAACAGAAGCGCTCTGCGCTCATAATCTGGCGCTCAGCGCCAAGCGCGCCACGTGCTCCTCACGTGTGCGCTACTTAAACAGAAGCGCTCCGAGCTCATTGACTGGCACTCAGCGCCAAGCGCGCCATGTGCTCTTCACGTGTGCGCTACTTAACAGAAGCGCTCTGCGCTCATTGACTGGCGCTCAGCGCCAAGCGCATCACGTGCTCCTCACGTGTGCGCTGAGAGAACATAAATTGTTCTTCAAATGATAAAGCCCAGAGCCATAATGAGTGCTCAGTATTCAATGAAAGACAAAAATTTGCCAGGACCAATGCTCAGTATTGTTAAATGAAAAAGGACTGAGTCTAATTAAATGTCTAACATTTTAAATGAATGGACCGAGCCTAAGTTGTCCACAGATCTCTAATTCAGATTAATTGAGCCCATATGATCATAAATCTTTGATCTTAGTCCCAAATTGGACTACAGATCTCCCAACCAATATTGGTTCAAGGGTACATCTCTTCATTCCTCTGATATTTGTCGTTGTAATCCTTCAACGTCTTCAAAGATGTGACAGGTCCCGACAACCAGACATTTCACAGACTGTGGGATCCTTAAACTCATGGACTATGATGTCCTTAAACTTTACAGACTATGATGTCTTTAAACTACCACGAACTGTGGGGTCCTTAAACTCATGAACTATGATGTCCTTAAACTTTACAGACTATGATGTCTTTAAACTGGACCGCAAAGTCCCTAAACTAAAATAATAGAGTCCAAATGCTCTTTTGTTGGATCTAAATGATCAAGTTGATCTTAGTCTAAAATTAGACTAACGTATCCTTAACAAAAAGTTAAGTTGATCTTAGTCTAAATTTAGACTAATGTATCCTTAACAAATGTTTGAGTTGATCTTAGTCTCAAATGAGACTAACGTATCCTTAAACCCAAACCAAAACCCAAATCTAAGATAATACAGATTTGGACTAATCCATACCCTACGGGCGACAACATAAATTAATCTCCGTATACAATCCACGGGCAACCAAAATAAAACAAACACACACAACACGAAGTGACCATCTGGAGAAAGAGAAAGTGGTTACCGCTATGCGGTAGCGTAATTAACTGCAGGGGCTTGCGCCTGCAGAGAAGAGCATCCCCATAATCAAAAACCCCTCAAATGAGGGGAAATCTGACGAAATCTGCTACAACGGCCGCATCCGTCTAAACCTCCGATACATTGTGCCATAAATCAACTTGGAATCTTCGGAAAGTGGACGGATAAAACCAAATAGCATCTGCCCCCAAATTCAGGCAAGACGAACCTATGCGGTCACGTCTCTGTGTTCGGAGGGGAACACAATACACTCTTGAATTCATCATTAGGGACACATCGGCAAATGATTTGATCGAGACAATACTTAAACAGATAAGGTTCATCCCAGTAAAAATATTTTACTTGGGATAGAAATCGGTGATTGTCTTGTTTTGACCATTCGCTGGGTAGAAGTCCTGTTGCTAAATAATTCATAATATCCACGAACCAAGGTTCGCAGAATATGACCAAGAGTTGTTCGTCAGGAAATAAATCGTTTATTGACACGGTCAATGTTGGCGAAGAAGAAAGGCATGAAAGATGGTCAGCTACTACGTTTTCACATCCACTCTTGTCTCATACTACAAGATCAAATTCTTATAACAGATTGATCTAACGTATTAGCCTAGATTTAGTATCTTTTTTCGATAAGAGATGTCTTAGGGCAGAATGATTGGTGTAAACTACAACTGGAGAGCCAATTAAGTTGGGCCTGAATTTTTCTAATGTAAATACAACTGCAAAGAGTTCTTTCTCGGTAGTTGTATAATTCATTTGGGTATCGTTCAAGGTCCTACTTGCATAGTAAATTACATGTGGCATCTTATCAATGTGTTGTCCTAAGACTGCACTAATAGCAAAATCAAATGTATCAAACATAAGCTCGAAAGGGTGACTCCAGTCCGGAAATGATAGAACAGGGGCTGTAATGAGGGAACCATTATGTGATTCGAAAGCAACCACGCAATCCGAGTCAAGCTGAAATGTTGTATTCTTGGCCAACAGAAGAGTTAAAGGTCTAGCGATTTTGCTAAAGTCCTTAATGAATCGCCTGTAAAATTCTGCTTGACCAAGAAAGGATCGTACATCTTTGATGCATTTGAGAAGAGGAAGTTTGTGAATGACATCTATTTTAGCTTTGCCTACCTCAATACCTTTTAAAATGATATGCCCTAGGACAATACCTTCTTGAACCATGAAATAACATTTTTCCCAATTCAAAGTTAAATTCTTATCCTTACAACGGATAAGAACAACGTCAAAATGACGTAGGCATTCCTCAAAGGAGTCCCCAAATATGGAGAAATCGTCCATAAATATCTCCAAAAAATTCTCGACCATGTCCGAGAATATCCCCATCATACACCGCTGAAATATAGCGGGAGCATTGCATAACCCAAAGGGCATGCGTCTATAAGCAAAAGTACCGAAATGAAAAGTAAAAGTTATCTTATCTTGATCCGTTTCAGCGATGAGAATCTGGTTATAGCCGGAGTATCCGTCCAAGAAACATTAGTATTCATGCCTGGCTAATTGTTCCAATATCTGGTCAACGAAAGATAGAGGGAAGTGATCTTTTCTTGTTGTGGCATTGAGTTTTCTATAATCAATACATACCCCCCACCCAGTTTAGGAACGTGTTTGGACCACCTCATTAGCATCATTAGTTATGACCGTGATACCAGACTTTTTAGGGACCTCATGAATAGGACTTACCCATTGGCTATCAGATATTGGGTAAATTATACCATTATCTAGGCATTTGACGATTTCTTTCTTTACCGCCTCCTTCATGACGGGATTCAACCGTCTTTGTGGGTCTCGGGATGGTTTGGCTTCATCTATCAAATGTATACGATGTTCAACAATCAAGTGACTAATCCCTTGGATTTCTGTCATTTTCCAACCAAAAGCTTGCCGATTTGATCTCAATACCGACAAAAGAGCTCGCTCTTGCTCTAAAACTAGAGAAGCTGATATGATAATGGGTAAGGACTCATTCTCACCTAAATATGCATATTTAAAATGAGACGGTAGTGGCTTGAAATCTAGTGTCAGCGGAGAGACGATAGAAGGTAGGGTAAGGGAATGATACTCGGACTCTTTAAGAGGTTCATGACCGGCGTAAGAGATTGACTCGGAAAGCTCGACTAACTTATGCGATAAGTCAAAGGATTCGGACTCGGGGATGGACTTGTCGACGGAAGGGTCCTTACTCGTATAAATAGTTGGATCAAACACTAACATTCTAGTGGCGTCGAGATCATTATCGCAAAGTTCCTCAACTTCGCAACTATCAGAAGTTATCTCGTTGACAGAACATATATCAATTAGATGAGCAGAAGGTTCAGAGGGTTGACTTCCTATCCTGTAAATGTTAAGCTCAATTGTCATCTTCCCAAAGGACGGGTTCATAGAACCGTTATGACAATTGATTACAGCATTGGAAGTTGCTAGAAAAGGGCGACCAAGAATCACTGGCATTTGGTTCCGTGGGTTTGCCACAGTCTGTGTATCTAAATCTATAAAGTCCACAGGGAATATAAATTCCCCGACTTTGATTAACACGTCATCTAGCTCACCCCCTAGGATGGGTGATAGATCGATCATCCATCTAGAGAGTGCAGTGCGCAGCTTTCAACTCTCCTATACCTAGTTGGTCATAAACAGAATACGGGAGCAAGTTAACACTGGCACATAGATCGAGTATAGCTCGATTGATGTTTTTACCCCCCAATAGTTATAGATATTGTAGGACAACCGGGGTCTTTACGTTTCTTGGGCAATTGTTGGGTAAAAGCGGTGCTCACATTGCTCATTAAGAAAACCTTTTTAGGCACTTAAGTTTTCTTCTTTCTAGTACACAAGACTTTAAGGATTTTCGCATAAGACGGAACTTGTTGAATAACATTTAGGAGAGGAATATTTATGTTAAATTGCTTAAACATTCCACAATCTTCTCCATTTGTGCATTTGGTTTGTTGGCCCTCAACCTATTTGGAAAATGAGCTTTATCAATAAGGGTTGGGTCCAAAATTTGAGGAGAAGTTTGTGGGGATGGGATGGATCCCGAAATTGGATTCGGGATGGTTTGAGATGGTAGTTCATTCAAGAAAGTGGGCTGAGAGTTTGAGCCTGGTGAAGAACGGATAATAGGCTCGGAAGAAGATGGTGGACTAGACAAAGTAGGATTAAAAGTAGTAGCCGGGATTTTATCCGATTCATCATCATCAACTTGTTTACCAACATTATTGTTCAGCGCTCTTCCCGATCTCAACGTAGTTATGGCACTCACATTATGATTTTGTTGGTTAAAGGTGATGTTTGCGGTTTGTAAGTGGTCGGGATTTAGTCGAGGTTGAGATGGAAGTCTCCCTTTCTCTCTTTCACTCATTGCGGCATTTATCTGTGTAATTTGTACTTCGATCGATTTTATGCTTTCACCATGGGGAACAGTGTGTTGCACTAACGTTTGGATAGAAGATGTTAAATTAGCCGTCGTTTGTGTGGAGTGTTTAAGAAACGTTTCTAAGCTTCTTTCGAGTGCAGAGGTTTTTTCGGTGCCGGCCGTTGGAAGATTAGTCTGTGATTGGAAAGAATTATTATAAGGAGCGACGTTGTTGGCCAGATTTTGAAAAGATTGCGGTTGAAAGGGGTACTGAATTTGGTGTGGTGGCTGTTATTGCTGTGGGGGAAGCCTTTGAAAGTTATTTTGGCTTGGGAACTGATTTTGAGTTTGAATTTGGTTTTGGTTCCAAGCAAAATTAGGATGATTCCTCTATCCCTGATTGTATGTGAAGGAATAACGATCATTTCTAGGTCGTTGCTGAAAAGCAGTATTGGTTTGTTCTTGATCTTGAGACGGAGGATTAAAAGGACATTCTTCTGTTAAATGTGATGGGTCAAGACAACTACCACATACGGTTTTGGGGAGTGTAACTTAGTTTAGAGAGGCTGACGAGAATTTGTTTTCTATAGCTTCGAGTTTCTTTTGTATCGCGGCCATTTCGGCTTTTACTACGATGGAAACATCGAGTTGATAGATACCTGCCCTAGATGAAGACGATGTGGTAGATCTAGTGCTCTCCCACTGTAATGTCTGTTTGGCGAGATCTTCCAGAAATTGCCAAACTTCGCCGTCGTCTTTTGACATGACATGGCATTGACAAATGGTTTCAAGAATTTGTTTCGTGGCTGAATTAATACCCTCATATACAATTCAACAAAGTTGCCATCTATCTATTCCATGATGAGGGCATTAGACAAGAAGATCTTTAAACCGTTCAAACCATTTCTAAAATGGTTTGTTGGGAAGTTGGGTAAACTGGTTAATCTGCTTCGAACACGGGCGGTTTTGTGATGAGGATAAATTTTTTAAGGAATGCTATAACGAATTTATCCCATTTAGCGATAAAATGAGCGGCAGTGCTATAAAGTCATTTTTCTGCTAGATCGCACAAGGTAAAAAGGAGAAGACGTAATCGCATAGCATCCCCTGAAAGTTGGGTTGTGCTCATCATTGCACATACGTTCTCGAATTTGGTTATAAAAACGTATGCATCTTCGGATTCAAGCCCGTGAAATTTAGGCAATAGGTTGATGAAGTGGGGTTTAATTTCGAAATTATCCCTATTGGCTGGTGGAAGAGACAGACAAGTAGGAAGGGGTCCATGTACGGGGTAGCATCTTTCTTGGAAAGAGATGTGTGGTGGATTCTGCATACCTATGAGTGGTGGCAGGGTGGTATCGTTAAATCCCAATGGAGATCCGTCCATCTCGGGAGATATGGTGGGTGGAGGAGAAACAGAAGATGAAGAAGTACTGACTTCGGAGTCGAAAGAAAAACGCAGACAAGACGGGCACTAGAATCCCGTGTCCAGCCGATCATGCACTAAGCGGGTTTAGTGCACGTGGCAGTGTGTGTTATGTGAGAAAGATTTTAAGTAGGTTTGTTTTGAAAAAAGTCGGACTTGAGGCTTGACTCAACAAATCACAAAATGCACAATCAATCCTTAGAACTAGGGTCACCTAAGTCAAGTCACTAGACAGCTCATAGACTTCCAAAGGACAAGTCACAGGATCAATCCTCTACTACCTCCTTATCAATCTTGTGGCCAGATAAGTGTCAGGTAAGTGGGAGGTATCCGCTATACGAATTACCGAAATAGCGGGCCTAATTAATTAACCACTTTCCTTAGTTACACTTGCCTTAAACACCACAAGAAAAATGCGAATAAGTAATAGATTACCCATGATCCTCCTCTGCCCTAATTGAGCGTGAATGTCCTTAGGGGCTAGGTCTAGATATTTTTTAATTAATGTAGCATGGGAGCATGCTCGTTTGTGATTTGTGGGGCCTGGGAAGGGTGATGAAATCCCCACATAATCTGAATTTGGATTTATTGCCCCTTAATGTCCGTTTTAGATATGCAAAAACAGACCGAAATCAAAACACGCAAAAAAAATTTTGAGCGACGATATTTGCAAAAAATCCTGCAGGTAAAATCAGATTATTGGAGTTTTAGAGGAGAGAGAAAGATAGTAGGAAATTACCACAGAAGTTTGGGGGCCCAACTCCACCAAGAAGCCGCGGTTCCGCTGCCAATCTCACCAATGTGTCGCGGTTCCGCCGCAAGGTGGAATGTTCTTTAGTTGAAATTTCTTCAGGGCACACCTATGCTCCTTTGGTCTAAGTTTAAGGTCTCTGGCTCTCTGTTGGCTTGTGTTAGTGATATATACCCTAGAAGACATTATTGTATCATACTGGATTGTATATTACATATTGGAAGCTTGGGATATTCACAGTTATAATAACAATCTTGCTCAAAATGGTAGTATGCTACTTGGTTTGATTCTACCTCAATATGTGCATGTATTTCTTTAAGCATATCGCTTATACATATTGGTAGAGCCCTTAGGATCTTTGCTTGATTACCAGAGTTGTGATGGCAATCACACTAGTGGGGGCTGGGTATTCTATAAGCACATCCTTATATAAGTCCCTAGTCGTAGGATTATCGAGACGGAGTATCGATACTCCAGAGTAGACTAGTATATACGCTTCTTATCCCAGCAGGGGAGATAGTCTGTCTCACATCCATTAGTATGTCGTACTGGAGATAGTATACATGTGCTCATTGGGTTATGAGTTACACTGGATAAGACTCGTTGGGAACTGCTGATTGGTATTATGCCTATCGTCAGGTAGCAGTTCCCGGATGGCATGAGTACAGGATAGTCCGTTGACTTGACATTGTTATTCATCTCAAGTGTGTTCCTACTGCACTTAGATTACTACCCTACCACGGCTTAAAGGAGTCATGCAAACAGGTAGTAGTTGGGTGCAGTCCCGAAGCACTTGGAGGCAGTAGCGGTTAGATAGGATTCGTCTCTCCCGGTATTGGGGGTTGATATCGCCCTGTATTCGGAAAGCCATGACACAAAGTCCTTGGCCAGGGCAGTCGAGATATACTGGTAGGTACTCCAGTAGTTTCTCAGGGTGTATTGGGCTCTATCCTGGCACGCCTTATTGCGCTGTTAGGGGTCTGACGTTTACCATCCCCCTAAGCACGATATGCGAGTATCTCAGACGAACAGACCGGACTGTACAGAGATTGTGACAGATAGGCTCAGTAGGAGTTCAGATGAGTTTTCTCATCGGCCTTCTTATCGATAGATACCTGGGTAGCCGTTACGTGCAGCTAGTACTGCTGACGGACTTGTGGTTAAACCCACTACCAGCGTACTGTCGAGTCTTTAGAGTCTCACACAGATGGTTTCCCTGTTTCGGGCGAAACGATGTAGAGCCCGTATGGTTTTACGGCAGGGTTCTGATCACATATGTGTACTGGCTGCACGGATGTTGTTCGGACGGATAATACTAGTGGGCTTTGGTTTAAACTGGATCCTAGTATTATATTATTGGATTGTTATCATCTCATTGTATTCGTATTTTTCAGAATACGAATACGGGTATGTATATACGGTGAGGGCATTCTTGTAATTTTATAAGGCATGCTTCTAGAAGGAGACACCTCATTATTTGGATTATCTATTTTATGAAATAGATTAATGGGGTGGAAATTTGGAGAAATGCTTGGCATGGGGTGAAGCATGGCTCTTGGATTTGTTTATTGGTATGTGATCACTATTGAAGCATGGTCGCTATTTTCAATTGGAAAATAATCCATGCTTTAATGAGTGAAGTGAGAGGGAGTCATTCTTCACTTGCTAACTTTAGTTCATTTGTTCATCTTCATTCTCTCTCCAAGTTTCCTCTGTTGGATATGTATGCCCTAGGGGCCATTATTGTATAGTACTAGTTTGTATAATACATTTTGGAGGCTTGGGATATATATACGGGTTTACGACAGTCTTGCTCGACATAGTAGTATGCTACTTGGTTTGTTTCTATCTTAATATGTGTATATGTTTCTTTTAACATATCGCTAAAAACATATTGATGGAGCCCTTAGGATCTTTTCTTGACTACCGGTGTTGTGATGGCGATCACACTAGTGAGAGCTGGGTAGTCTATAAGCACATCCTTATTTTGGTCTCTAGTCATAGGATTATCGAGACAGGGCATCAATACTCCAGAGTAGACTGGTGCATACGCTTCTCGCCCCAGCAGGGGAGATGGTCTGTCCCACAGCCATCAGTATGTCGTATTGGAGATAGTATGCAGGTGCTTGTTAGGTTGCAAGTACACTGGACAGGACTCGTCGGGAACTGTTGGTTGGTATTATACCTATAGTCAGTTAACAGTTCCCAGGTGACATGAGTACATCTTAGTCCGCTGACTTGACACTGTCACTTCGCCTCGAGTGTGTTCCCACTGTTCTTAGATTACTACCCTACCACGGCTCTACTGAGTCGTGCAAACAGGTAGTAGTTGGGTGCAGTCCCGAAGCACTTGGAGGCAGTGATGGTTAGACAGGATTCGTCTCTCCCGGTATTGGGAGTTGATATCGCGCTGTGTCTAGGAGAGCCATTACACATAGTCGTCCCTGGCCAGGGCAAGCGAGATTTGCTGGTAGTGTTACCAGTAGTTTCTCAGGGTGTTCTGGGCTACACTCCGACACGAGTTGTACCGCTATTAGGGGAATGATGTTTACCGCCCTCCTAGGCCCGCCATGCAATACTTTCAGATGAACAGACCGGACTGTACGGAGATTGTCACATTCAGGCTCAGTAGGAGTTCGGATGGGTTCACCTCATCAGTCTTCTTATCGGCATCTACCTGGGGACCGTTACATACAGCTAGTACCGCTTGCGGTCTGTGGTTAAACCCACTGCCAGCGTAGTGTCGTGCCTTTAGAGTCCCACACAGAGGGTTATTCGACTTTGGGCAAAACAGAGTAGAGGTCGCATGGTTTTGCGACGGGGTTAGTTCACATCCGCGCACTTGTGCACGTTTGGTGTCCGGGCAGTTATTACTAGCGGGCTTTGGTTTAAACCAGATCCTAGTATTTGTTTTAGGATTGGTTTTGTCTCATTGTATTCGTGTTCCTCGGAACACGGATGCGGGTGTATATGCACAGTTGATAGAGGCAGAGGCAAAGGATTCTCATTAGGGTTGTTGACCGTTGACTTTTTCCAAACCCTAATGAGAATGAGAAATATGATTAATAATATTAATTAAGGATAATTGTGCCATGGTTAGGTTGACCATTTGACTTTTGTTGACTTGTTGACTTTGGTTGACCGGTTGACTATTGTTGACATATTGACCATCATCATTTCATTTCAAAGATACTTCTTGTTTCTTGCAAATGCATTAAATGATGAAATATTAATGGTCATTTATAAACTAACCATCACAATTTCATAATTATTATTATTATTATCATTATTCTTATTATGTGAGTATGGTTGCAAAAAGAGAGTTCATTCTATCATACTCTTTCTCTCTCTTGAAAAAAAGCTCTCCCTCTTCCTCTCTCAAAGCTTAAGTGTTCCATGTGTTGGAAATCATAAGCTTTTGAGACTAAACCATCAAAGCATCTCTCTACTCATTCTAGAGTTCTAGGTTTAGCAAGCCAAGCAATTTAGTTACCTCTAGGTTGAGGTAGGAGCTCAAGGTAGGAGCTCAAGGTAGAGGCCTTCGGGTGGATCCTTCTTTTGGCAAAGAGAAGACGATGAGGAGGAGCCGTTCAAACCACTCCAAGGAGCAAGAAGAGAAGGAATTCAAGATCTAGGTATAACCATTTTACATAGTAGTTAGAACTTGTAGTTTATGTGTTAATTTTTGTTTAGCAAAGATCCATTATGGATGGTCCATGTCACCTTATTAGAAAATTTTGATTTTTACCTATTCCGCCTCCCCGAAAGAACCGGGATGGGTAACGTGGACCTAACAGTAGTATCAGAGACTAGCTAAACAACAACTAACTGTTAACAAAGTGTTTAGAACTTTGATCCGGGAAAAAATCGCAAAACCCGTCTAAAAACTTGTGTTTTCTGTCGTTTTATAAAACAGGCCCAAAAATATTTTAACAGACATGAAAATTACAAGCAGGGTTTTTTAGAAACAGACAAGAAAAACGAGCCGCTGACTCGGTCAAAGCGCCGCGGAAGCGCGGCGAAACCAAGCGTTTCGCTGCGGTTCCGCGACCGAGTTGACTCGGCCGCGACTCGATTTTCTTCAATTTGTTCAGTATGTGGTTTTGTGATTTTTTAGATATTTTGTTTCTGCCCAGATTATCCAGAGAAAAATGTTGTGTTTGGGGTAGTTATATATTGGTATTTTGATCGGAGTTCTACAAACTTTGGCTAAATGGTTATATCTGTAATGTGATATGTGCACTGAACGTCGGCTAATCACTATACGTCGATTAGTGGGGGTTGTGTATATCTGTGATCTGTAATGTTGTTGGATTGTGTATATGAACTCGTTGGATTGTCGCGGATGAATAGCCGGGGGTTGTGAGATGAGAGTTTTCTTTATCTTTCATTTGATGTAATATGTAAATTGATGTAATATTATTTTATGGCCGCACATCCGGGATGAGGTTGTAACCGCCATTGTATATTATTTCTTTTACTGTTTTTGCTCCTAGGATAGACCCAAGGTGGGGTGCACAAACTACCGGATACTTTGAAGTGCTGAGTGGCCTACTCACGTTGTTGAGGGAGGCTGCTTCACTTCGGGTATTTGGCGGGTAGTTTGTCGCACCCGTAGGGGTCTAGGATGGGGTTTGGTTATTCATCGCGACCGTGTAATTCGTCTTTCGTTGCAGGCTCGAACGAAACGCGGATTCCTAGCATATCCAATGTGTTCATCTGTGATCTGGAATGGCTATCATTGCATCTGATGAATGTATATATCTATATATGATATCTAGTAGGCGTTGCTTATGTTTTGTATCCGCGCTAGTCCATCCCCCGCTCTGTCGTTAGTTAAGTAACCTAACGGGTGATGACGGGGTCCCGTGGCGAATGCGGATGGCATAAGCGTACGTCATATTTTCGTTATTTTCTGCAATTGTAGGATTAATTGATGGGACGCATTGTATTAATGCAAAGAAAAACAAACCTAAAAGACGTTGTTGGAACAATTTTCAAAAAGCTGTTATTGCAGGGACGTTCTCTTTTGTTTTGCACAGAGGTATTCGGTTATGAATGCCCAGTACCTCATTCGACGAGGTAAGAGCCGAGATCCCTTCATCGGGAGTGACCCCTTGGACAAAAGTTTGCGTCAGGGTAATAATTTCACTATAGTCGATTATTCTTGCTTTGCATCGAGGTATTCAGTTTGGAATATCCCGCACCTCATTCGACGAGGAAAGAGCCGAGATCCCTTCACAGGGAGTGACTTCTTTAGCAAAAGTTTTCGCCAATATATTTTTAAAAGGGTAATCATGTTCCTTCAACGATATCAAGTTCATTACGTTAACTGGGTTTTCGCCAAAAACCCAGCCATAGCCCTCCGTCATTTCTTACAAGTAACACTTAGTATTCGTGCTGCGTTTGTTGACTCCGTCAAGTTGTAGTGTACGGTAGCTGAGTGGGATTGGTTAGGATAGTCGTATAACCTTGTTGACTTCGTCAAGGGTTATGCGGGTGGGTTTAATGCAATCCGGATAATAACGGGTTGAACTTGACTAGGACTCTTTGATTTGTTGACTCCGTCAAGGTCACTTGGGTCCTAGGGGCAAAAATCCACATCGGGAGTTTCTAAAGAAACTGAAACTTGCAGATTTAGCATACCTTCTGGAGTGTGGTGACTAGAGTGGATTCCATCTAGGTCATCACACAATGATAGTTGGATCCCGATCCCACTGATGAGTTGGATTACTCTTGGGAGATTATTTCACTTAACAATCAATGCTATAAACCAAGTAGGTGTCTAGAACGGTGTTAGTGGGGCTACGCCTCCAGGGAAAAGAAGTTATTTAATTAGGGAACTTCGCGAAAGCGTTGGAAAACCTCCCTCGAAGTACCAACACTAGCCGACTGAAAGGTTAAGCAAGTATTGTGACGTGCGATTAATCCTGGCTAGTTCTTCTTTTAGGGTTTGAAGAAGAATTTGAGGAAACAGTGGGAGCCATCATGGTTAGATAAATTAATAAACTAATCTAATGTTGCAAAAGCGCACGCTGAGTGTTTCTTTTCTCTCTCTCCAGGTAGCAACCATTTCACGCCCTAATCAAGATAATAAAATGTATCGCTTGACCGATCCGAATTCTTATTCGGGGCTGGGGAACGCCGATTTGTCTCTAACTTATGACAATTATCACAAGTATGAGCAAGGGAAAGAGGATTGTATGGATTCCAAGGAGACCCAGTTGAAGAAGAAGCATAGTTTTGCATCTACTTCAGGTGTTCTAGTAATTGAGAACTGCTTTACGGTCAGCCCTACCTCCTGGGTACTTGATACCGGATCAGGATCTCATATCTTTAATTTATTGCAGGGACTAAGAAAAAGTAGGAAAGTTGTACCTGGTGATATATCACTCAGGGTAGCGAACAGAGCACAAGTTAATGCTGCAGCCGTCGGTGAATATCACCTAGTGTTGCCAAATGGCAATACTATGATTTTGAATGATTGCTACTATGTACCTTCCATGGTTTGCAACATCATATCCGTTTCTTTACTCAATAAAGATGGATATAACTTTGTTCTTGATAGAAATATAATGAACATTTACCTTCATAAGGTACTGGTTGCAGAAGGTACACTGTGTAATGGTATCTACGTTCTAAATCAGAATACAGTTTTCAATGTACAAAACACACGCAAGAGGAAGAATTCAGACACGAATGAATCCTACTTGTAGCATTGTAGACTTGGTCATATTGGAGAGAAAAGACTAAGTAAGTTGCATAAAGATGGACTCTTGAATACGTTCAAGTTCTTATCTTATGAAACTTGTCATTCTTGTCTCAAAGGAAAGATGACCAAATCTCCGTTCACCGGACATGGAGAAAGAGCAACAGAGCTCTTGGGACTCATACGCAGTGATATATGTGGTCCAATGTCTATACATGCAAGGGGTGGGTTCTCGTACTTCATTACATTCACTGACGATCTCTCTAGGTTCGGGTATGTGTATCTGATGAAACACAAATCTGAAGCTTTTGAGAAATTCAAGGAATTCAGAAACGAAGTAGAGAACCAGACTGGCAAAAGTATCAAGATCCTACGATCGGATAGGGGAGGGGAGTACTTAAGCACGGAATTCCTAGATTACTTAAAAGAGAATGGAATTCTCTCTCAGCTTACTCCTCCTTATACACCACAGCACAACGGTGTATCGGAGCGGAGGAATCGTACCCTATTGGATATGGTTCGCTCCATGATGAGTCGTGTCGAGTTGCCTCTTTCATTTTGGGGACATGCGCTTCAGACAGCGGCATACCTACTGAACTACGTTCCATCCAAATCTGTGCCTAAGACTCCATATGAAGTATGGAGTGGAAGAAATCCATATCTTAAGCGATTTAAGATATGGGGTTGTCCGGCCTATGTGAAAACACAGAAACCGGACAAGCTAGAGGCACGGTCAATTCTATATAAATTTATGGGATATCCTAAAGATTCACTAGGATATCTGTTCTACCACACTGAGGAACAGAAGGTGTTTATATCTCGCCATGCCACCTTTTTAGAAAGGGAGTTTCTTGCAAAAGAAACTAGTGGGAGTTCAGTAGAACTGGGAGAAATCCATGAACCACAAAATGTAACTGAAAATTTGGAGGAACCACTGGATTCAATAACCCCAGACGAACCTCAGCCACTCCGCAGATCTGGTAGGATTTCTCATCCGCCCGAGAGATACTATGGTTTTCTCATAGACGGGGATCGAGAGGATTGCATCTTGGAGGAAGATGACCCTACCAGTTTCAGGCAGGCCATTATCAGTAGGGACTCTGATAAGTGGCTGGATGCTATGCAATCCGAAATGGAGTCCATGTACACTAATAAAGTGTGGACCTTGGATATTGCTCCACCTGGGGTAAAACCCATTGGATGTAAATGGATCTACAAAAGGAAACTTGGTGTAGATGGGCAGGTGGAAACCTGTAAGGCTAGACTCGTTGCAAAAGGTTTTCGTCAAAGACCTGGTGTGGACTATGACGAAACTTTTTCTCCTATGGCTATGCTCAAATCCATTCGGATCCTACTTGCCATTGCTGCCTTCCATGACTATGAAATCTGGCAGATGGACGTTAAAACGGCTTTTCTAAATGGTTGTTTGGAAGAGTGTGTTTACATGGATCAGCCAGAAGGTTTCGTAGACAGTGGGAGCAGCGGGAAGGTGTGCAAGTTGCTTAAATCCATTTATGGATTAAAGCAGGCGTCGCGGAGCTGGAACATCTGTTTTGATGAGGCAATTAAGGAATTTGATTTCATCAAGAACGAAGATGAACCTTGTGTCTATAAGAAGATTGTAGGACGAACTGTCGTGTTCCTAGTCTTGTACGTGGACGACATTCTTTTGATAGGAAATGACATTCCTATGCTACAATCGGTCAAGCTATTCTTGTCACAACGGTTCTCCATGAAGGACCTAGGTGATGCCTCGTACATTCTGGGGATCAAGATCTACAGAGATAGATCCAAGAGACTATTGGGACTTTCGCAGTCCAGGTACATAGAGACCGTACTAAAGAGATTTAGTATGGAAGATTCCAAGCGCGGTAATATACCAGCATTGCACGGAATCACCCTCTCCAAGAAGATGTCTCCCAAGACTGACGAAGAGAGGGTTCACATGAGCACTATACCCTACGCTTCGGCGGTAGGATCTATAATGTATGCGATGCTATGTACAAGGACAGATGTAGCTTACGCACTAAGCGTGGTGAGACGGTATCAGTCAAACCCAGGTAAGGACCACTGGACGGCAGTGAAAAACATTCTCAAGTACCTGAGAAGGACTAAGGAGATGTTCCTGGTTTACGGTAATGGAGACCTCAGGGTCGAGTCCTTTATCGATTCAATCTTCCAGAGTGACAAAGATGACAGCAAATCTATCTCGGGTTTTGTGTTTACCCTTAACGGAGGGGCGGTGTGTTGGAGGAGTTCCAAACAGGATACCGTCGCAGACTCGACGATGGAGGCTGAATACATTGCTGCAAGCGATGCCGCAAAAGAGGCGGTCTGGATGAAGAAGTTCATTAATGAACTTTAGGTGGTTCCGTCCATTGTTGACCCAATACCTTTGTATTGCGATAACAATGGGGCTATAGCTTTAGCGAAGAAACCAAGGTCCCATCAGAAGTCCAGACACATCTTAAGGCGGTATCACCTGATCAGGGAGATCATTGATCGCCAGGAGATCGAGGTACGGAGAGTGGACACAAAAGACAACACGGCGGATCCATTCACAAAGGCCCTCCCTCAAACACAGTTCGAGCGACTTTTTGAGCTATTGGGTATGCGGTACGCCAGCAGCTGGCCTCAGTGCAGACGTTGGGTATGCGGTACACCAATTACTGACCTTTAGTGCAAGTGGGAGATTGTTGGATATGTATGCCCTGGAGGCCATTATTGTATAGTACTAGTTTGTATAATACATTTTGGTGGCTTGGGATATATATACGGGTTTACGACAGTCTTGCTCGATATAGTAGTATGCTACTTGGTTTGTTTCTATTTTAATATGTGTATATGTTTTTTTTAACATATCGCTAAAAACATATTGATGGAGCCCTTAGGATCTTTGCTTGACTACCGGCGTTGTGATGGCGATCACACTAGTAGGGGCTGGGTAGTCTATAAGCACATCCTTATTTTGGTCTCTAGTCGTAGGATTATCGAGACAGGGCATCAATACTCCAGAGTAGACTGGTGCATACGCTTCTCGTCCCAGCAGGGGAGATGGTCTGTCCCACAGCCATCAGTATGTCGTATTGGAGATAGTATGCAGGTGCTTGTTAGGTTGCGAGTACACTGGACAGGACTCATCGGGAACTGTTGATTGGTAGTATACCTATCGTCAGTTAACAGTTCCCAGGTGACATGAGTACAGCTTAGTCCGCTGACTTGACACTGTCACTTCGCCTCGAGTGTGTTCCTACTGTTCTTAGATTACTACCCTACCACGGCTTTACTGAGTCGTGCAAACAGGTAGTAGTTGGGTGCAGTCCCGAAGCACTTGGAGGCAGTGACGGTTAGACAGGATTCGTCTCTCCCGGTATTGGGAGTTGATATCGCGCTGTGTCTAGGAGAGCCATTACACATAGTCGTCCCTGGCCAGGGCAAGCGAGATTTGCTGGTAGTGTTATCATTAGTTTCTCAGGGTGTTCTGGGCTACACTCCGACATGACTTGTACCACTATTAGGGGACTGACGTTTACCGCCCCCTACGCCCTCCATGAGATACTCTCAGACGAACAGACCGGACTGTACGGAGATTGTCACATTCAGACTCAGTAGGAGTTCGGATGGGTTCACCTCATCAATCTTCTTATCGGCATCTACCTGGGGACCGTTACGTACAGCTAGAACCGCTTGCGGCCTGTGGTTAAACCTACTGCCAGCATAGTATCGAGCCTTTAGAGTCCCACACAGAGGGTTATTCGCCTTTGGGCAAAACAGAGTAGAGGTCACATGGTTTTGCGACGGGGTTCGTTCACATCCGCGCACTTGTGCACGGTTGGTGTCCGGGCAGTTATTACTAGCAGGCTTTGGTTTAAGCCAGATCCTAGTATTTGTTTTGGGATTGGTTTTGTCTCATTGTATTCGTGTTCCTCGGAACACGGATGCGGGTGTGTATGCCCAGTTGACAGAGGCAGAGGCAGAGGATTCTTATTAGGGTTGTTGACCGTTGACTTTTTCCAAACCCTAATGAGAATGAGAAATATGATTAATAATATTAATTAAGGATAATTGTGCCATGGTTAGGTTGACCATTTGACTTTTGTTGACCTTGGTTGACCGATTGACTATTGTTGACATGTTGACCATCATCATTTCATTTCAAAGATACTTCTTGTTTCTTGCAAATGCATTAAATGATGAAATGATAATGGTCATTCATAAACTAACCATCACAATTTCTTAATTATTATTATTATTATTATCATTATTCTTATTATGTGAGCATGGTTGCAAAAAGAGAGTTCATTCTATCATACTCTTTCTCTCTCTTGAAAAAAAGCTCTCCCTCTTCCTCTCTCAAAGCTTAAGTGTTCCATGTGTTGGAAATCATAAGTTTTTGAGACTAAACCATCAAAGCATCTCTCTACTCATTCTAGAGTTCTAGGTTTAGCAAGCCAAGCACTTTAGTTACCTCTAGGTTGAGGTAGGAGCTTAAGGTAGAGGCCTTCGGGTGGATCCTTCTTCGGCAAAGAGAAGACGACGAGGAGGAGCCGTTCAAACCACTCCAAGGAGCAAGAAGAGAAGGAGTTCAAGATCTAGGTATAACCATTCTACATAGTAGCTAGAACTTGTAGTTTATGTGTTAGTTTTTTTTTAGCAAAGATCCATCATGGATGGTCCATGTTACCTTGTTAGAAAATTTTGATTTTTACCTATTCCGCCTCCCCGAAAGAACCGGGGTGGGTAACGTGGACCTAACATCCTCTCCTTCTTCCTCAAAGATCTTAACCCTCACATGAGTTGTGAAACATAGGATCTTATGAGATAAAACACTCCATTAGATACTCTACATCCTCTAGGCTATCTAGTTTAGCGAACTAGATACCCTAGTTACCTCGATTTAGAGGTTGGAGCTTGAAATACATACTCTCGGGTGGATCATCTTCGATACGAGGAGGCCGACGTTGCAAGCTCGATCCGTTCATATAGGAGCTAAAAAAGAGGAGGAGGAGGAGAAGACCCGAAGGACATGGTTCAAGGAGGTATAACACTTTTCATAGTAGTTAAACCTCCAAGTAGTTAAGTTAGTTAAGATTTTCGTAAAGATCCCGGAGTTTAGTCGATGTTGCGAAGCATAGAAAAATTGGTTTTTGCAAATTCCGCCTCCCCGCGAACTCGCAGGGTGCGCGACATTGATTTACAGTGGTATCAGAGCCTACTAAATCTTAACTAGCAGTTTAGACGATATATAGAATTACGAAACCGAAATAACTCCGAAGCATCGAAACCAAAATTCAAGTTTCTGTCAATTTTTACAGAGGCTCTAAAATTTTTTAAACAATTGCAGAGTGCTCCTTTACTTGTAACTAGAACACTACCAAAAACGAGACAAAACATCATATTTTTTGCCTGCCAAAACCTATCCCGGCCTGGCTAGCCCTATTAATGTATTTCGTCTCGTGTTTTGGGTTGTGTTCTGGTATATTGGTATTATGGTTTCAGGTGATGTTTGATTTTGCCAAGATTGCATGTACTATTATCTTTCTGTTGTAGAAATACGGAGTATTTTGAAGTCATGGTTTTAACTTCGTTTACATATTTCAGTTTGTATATGTGTTTTGAAACGTCCGCTAATTGTAATACATCGATTAGTGAGGGTTGCACATATCAGTACTGTGATTGTGGTTTGTGTATATGGAATATTGGATCGTCATGGATGAATAGCCGTGGATGTGAGAAGAGTGTTTTCTTTTCTTTAATTCATGTAAATTTATAAAGTGGTGTAATATTATTTTGCGGGGCACATCCGGGTTGAGCTTGTAGTCACCGTTGTATTATTTCATTTACTGTTTCTTGCACCTAGAATAAACCCAAAGTGGGGTGCACAAACTACCGGGTTCTTGAAGTGCCGAGTGGCCTACTCATTTTATTGAGAGAGCTTGCTTCACTTCAGGAATTTGGCGGGTAGTTTGCCGCACCCGTAGAGGTCTAGGGTAGGGTTTGGCTATTCATCACAACCGTGGAATCCGTCTTTCGTTCTGGGCTTAAACGAAACGCGGAATTCCTAATATATCCAATATGTTCATGTGTGATCTGGAATGTCTATTATTACGTGAGACGAATGGATATATATATGATATATAATAAACGTTGCTTATGTTTTGCACCCGCGCTAGTCCAGTCTTCGCTCTGCCGTTAGTTAAGTAACCTAACGGTGCATAACAGGGCCCCGTGGCGAATGCGGATGACATAAACGTACGTTGTATTTTCGTTTCTTTGCTGCAATGATAGGGTTAAATGATGGGACCACGTTAATATTGATTAATGCAAGGAAAACAAACCAAAACTTAAATCGTTGGAACAGTTTCAAAACCACTCGATTTTCTTTAAAAAGCAACTTTTAAATGCGGAGCCTAAACCACTCCTTTTAAAAGCTATCATGGTTCCTTCGACTATATCAAGTTCATTACGTTCACGGTTTCGCCAAAACCATTCGTAGCCCTCCGTCATTTCATATGGGTATTCAGTAGTTTTCAAGCAATGTATTTTGACCTTCACCAAGGCATGGTGATTGGTAGCTGCTGGGTATTCATCTGTAGCATAGATAGATGCGTTGATTTGGGACAGTCGTACTACTATTTTGGCCTTCGTCAAGGGTATGTACGGGTAGGTTCAAATTAACCTGGACAATGACGGGTAGAACTTGACTTGCGACTTATGATATGTTGGCCTTCATCAAGGTCATAAGAGCTTGGGGCAAAAATCCACATCGGGAGTTTCTAAGGAAATTGAAACTTGCTAGTATTGCATACCATTTGGAGTGTGATGATTTTGGTAGGATTCCTTCAAGTTTGTCACACGATGATATTTGGATCCCGATCCTACTGTGAGTATCCGCTACTCCTCAGAAGATTTTTTCACTAAACAATCAATACTATAAACCAAGTAGGTGTCTAAAACGGTGTTAGCGGGGCTACGCCTCCAGAGAAAAGAGCTTATGTAATTAAGGAATTTCACGAAAGTGTTGGAAAACCTCCCTCGAAGTACCAACACTAGCCTAGCCGAATAGTTAAGCAAGAATTGTAGAGTGAGATTAATCCTGACTAATTCTTATTTTATAGTTTGAAGAAGGATTCAATAAACAGTGGGAGTCATCCTGTTAGATAAATTAATAACCAATCTAAACTTGCAAAAGTATCATACTGAGTGTTTCTTCTCTCTCTCCTAATTGCAGCGACCAAAATGACCGGGTTTAAGTTGCTGCTAGATTATAATATATTGACTGAGCCAAACTATAATGATTGGCTAAAGAATGTCCAGATAGCCATTATCTATGACAAGCTGGGCTACCTTCTTACTACTAAAGCCCACGTCGTCCCAGGTCAAGATTTCATCGTCGCGGATGTTGATATCCATAAGACATGGGAAAAAGACAGTGCGAGAGATAAGTGCCTCGTGTTAGCCTCAATGGATTATGAACACCAGAGGCAGCACGAGAAGATGGACTTAGCTTCTATCTTCCTCCATGCGAAATATTTATATGGAGAGCAATCTCATATCGCAAGATATGAGACCTCGAAGGAATTATTTCAAGCGAGGTTGGTTGCCGAGTCATCTGTAGGGAACCACATCCTTAAGATGATTTGCTATATTAAAGAGCTCGCGGACCTTGGGACCACGTTGAAGAACGAGTTATATACCGACTTGATTCTACAGTCCCTCCCCTCTACTTACGTCCAGTTTATCTTGAAGTTCAACATTCAAAGGAAGGAAGTTTCACTTCCAGAACTCTTCAACATGTTGAGGGGCTTAGAGGGCACTCTACAGGAATCTAGGGAGACACCTGTGCTGCTCATTGAAGAATCTTCCTCTTCTAGATCCAAGGCGAAAGCTAAGGAAGAGAAGAAGAAGGCCTCCACCAAGCCGATAGGCGGTGTCAGTAAAGTAGAGGGAAAGGGCAGGGCAAAAGTTTCAGGGCTAACAGTAGGGAAGGAGGAATGTTTCTATTGTCACGGGAAAGGGCATTGGTAGAAAGACTACAGGGCTTGGAAAGCCAGAAACGAGGATCCGAAGCACATTGTGGTTTCAGCTTCGGGTGTGTTTATGATTGAAAACTGTCTGTTAATTAACTCTACTTTCTGGATACTAGATACCCGATCAGGATCTCATATCTGTAATTCATTACAGGCTCTGAGAAACCGTAGAGATATCAAGGCAGGTGATATGGCTCTCAGGGTTGCAACCGGAATGAGCGTGGACGTTGTATCCGTAGGGGAATATCACCTAAGATTGATAAGTGGGAAGATTTTGATTTTGCGTAACTGTTTGTATGTACCTAGTTTGGCTTGTAGTATCAATTCTGTATCTTTATTTTCTAAAGAAGGTTATGATTTTACATTTGTAAGCGATGTGGTCCACATCGACATAAATCAAACTTTGATTGGGTTAGGTACACTAGATAACGGTATATACGTATTAAATCAAGCTCAGGTTTTCAACATCCATAACACACTTAAAAGAAAGTCTCCAGAATTAAATCAGGCTTTCTTATAGCATTGTAGACTGGGTCATATCAATGAAACACAGTTGAAGAAGTTACATAAAGAGGGATATTTGAATCCGTTCAAATATCAGTCATATGCAACTTGTCAATCATGTCTTAAAGGAAAGATGACAAAGACTCCGTTCACTGGGCATGGGGAAAGAGCGAGCGAGCTCTTGGGACTCGAACATAGCGACGTGTGTGGTCCAATGTCTACACATGCAAGAAGTGGTTATTCTTACTTCATTACTTTTACGGATAATTTCTCAAGGTATAGACATGTATTCTTGATGAAACATAAATCCGAGGCCTTTGAAAAATTCCAGGAATATAAGAATGAAGTGGAAAACAAAACGGCAAAAGTATCAAGACACTTATATCTGATTGAGGTGGTAAATACTTAAGTGCCGAGTTTCAGGATTACTTAAAAGAGAATGGAATTCTCACTCAGTTTACTCCTCCATACACGCCTCAACACAACGGTGTATCGGAAAGGTGGAACCGAACCTTATTAGATATGGTATGTTCCATGATGAATAATGCTGAGTTGTCGCGATCCTTCTGGGGTTATGCACTAGAATCAGCTGCATATCTTTTGACAAGGTTTCTACTAAGTCAGTACCTACCATACCATATTAGATGTGGAGTGGGCAGAAACCCTATCTTAAGTATCTGAAGATATGGGGATGTCCAGCTTTTGTAAAAAAAGTAGCATGCAGACAAGCTTGAGGCACGCTCAGTACTGTGTAAGTTTGTGCGATACCCAAAGAATTCCAGGAGTATCTTTTCTATTACGCGGAGGAACAAAAAGTCTTTGTTTCTCGGCATACCCATTTTTTAGAAAATCAATTTCTTGAAAAAGAGATAAGTGGGAGCACAATAGAACTGGAAGAAATTCCAGAACCACAAGTGATTACTGAAAGCATGGTGAAAACAGAAGTTTCGAAAGAACAGGACATCCCCGCGCTACTCCGCAGGACTAGTGGCAGTCTCGTCTGCCCGAGAGATACTGCGGTTTTCTTATAGACAGGGATAGAGAGGATTGCATCATCAACGATGATGAGCCAACTAGCTTCCAGCAAGCCATTCAGAGCAGAGACTCGGTAAAATGGCTGGATGCAATGCGGACCGAAATGGAGTCAATGTACACCAACAAAGTATGGACTTTGGACATTGCTCCAGAAGGAGTAAAACCCGTAGGCTGCAAATAGATCTTCAGAAAGAAGATTGGTGTAGATGGACAGGTTGAAACCTATAAGGCTAGACTTATTGCAAAAGGTTTTCGTCAAATACCTGGTTTGGACTATGATGAAACTTTTTCTCCAGTGGCTATACTCAAATCCATTCGGATCTTTCTTGCTATTGTTGCCTTCCACGATTATGAAATTTGGCAGATGGACGTAAAGACCGCTTTTCTGAATGGAAATTTAGAAGAGTGTGTTTATATGGATCAACCGGGGGGGTTCATAAAGAGTGGGAGCAGCGGAAGAGTGTGTAACTTGCTTAAGTCCATTTATGGACTAAAGCTGGCATCGCGGAGTTAGAATATCTGTTTTGATGAGACGGTCAAGGAATTCGACTTTATCAAAAATCCAGATAAACTATGCATCTATAGTAAAATTTTAGCGAGAACTGTGGTATTCCTTGTCTTGTACATGGATGATATTCTCCTGATAGGAAATGACATTCCTATGCTACAAACAGTCAAAGAATTCTTGTCACAAAGGTTCTCCATGAAGGACCTGGGTGATGCCTCCTACATTCTGGGGATCCAGATCTATCGTGATAGATCTAAATAGATGTTGGGATTTTCACAGTCAAGGTACATCGACACCATACTGAAAAGATTCAGTATGGAAGATTCAAAGCGCAGTAAGTTACCGGCTTGTCATGGAATCACCCTCTCCAAAGAGATGTCTCCCAAGATTGATTTGGAAAGGGATCGCATGTCTATTATACCCTACGCTTCTGCAGTAGGCTCTATAATATATGTGATGTTGTGTACCAGACCAGATGTAGCTTACGCACTGAGCGTTGTAAGTAGGTGTCAGTCAAACCGAGGGGAGAAGCACTGGACAACATTGAAGAACATTCTCAAGTACCTGAGAAGGACTAAGGAGATGTTCTTGGTGTACGGCAGAGAAGACCTCCAGGTCGAGGCCTTTGCCGACTCCAGCTTCCAGAGTGACAAGGATGACTTCAGGTCCATGTCAGGTTATGTCTTTACCCTCAAAGGAGGGACGGTCTGTTGGAAAACCTCCAAGCAGGACACCGTTGCTAACTCGACAATGGAAGCAGAGTATATCGCTATATGTGACGCCGCAAAAGAAGTAGTCTGGATCAGGAAGTTCGTGACAGAGCTTCAGGTGGTTCCATCCATTGTTGATCCAATACCACTGTATTGTGACAATAACGGCGCTATAGTTTTAGCGAAGGAACCAAGGTCCCATCAGAAATCCAGACACATCTTGAGGCGGTACCACCTGATCAGGGAGATCGTTGATTGCCGAGAGATCGAGGTGCGGAGAGTAGAGACAGAAAACAACAGATCCACTCACAAAGGCTATCCCTCAGACACAGTTCGAGAGGCTAATCGAAATGATAGGTATGTGATATGCAATATATGGGCTTAGTGCAAGTGGGAGATTGTTAGTGATATATGCCCTAGAGGCCATTATTGTATCATACTGGATTGTATATTACATATTGGAAGCTTGTGATATTCACAGTTATAATAACAGTCTTGGTCAAAATGGTAGTATGGTACTTGGTTTGATTCTACTTCAATATGTGTATGTGTTTCTTTTAGCATATCGCTTATACATATTGGTAGAGCCCTCAGGATCTTTTCTTGACTACCAGCGTTGTGATGGCAGTCACACTAGTAGGGGCTGGGTAGTCTATAAGAACCTTCTTATACAGGTCCCTAGTCGTAGGATTATCGAGATGGGGCATCGATACTCCAAAGTAGACTAGTGTATACGCTTCTCATCCCAGCAGGGGAGATGGTCTGTCCCACAGCCATTAGTATGTCGTACTGGAGATAGTATACAGGTGTTCATTGGGTTATGAGTTATGCTGGACAAGACTCGTTGGGAACTGCTGGTTGGTATTATACCTATTGTCAGGTAGCAGTTCCTGGATGGCATGAGTACAGGTTAGTCTGTTGACTTGATATCGCTATTCATCTTGAGTGTGTTCCCACTGCACTTAGATTACTATCCTTCCACGGCTCAAAGGAGTCTTGCAAACAGGTACTAGTTGGGTGCAGTCCCGAAGCACTTGGAGGCAGTAGAGGTTAGATAGGATTCGTTTCTCCCGGTGTTGGGGGTTGATATCGCGCTGTGTTCGGAAAGCCGTTACATAAAGTCCCTGGCCAGGGTAGTCGAGATATACTGGTAGATACTCCAGTAGTTTCTCAGGGTGTATTGGACTCTATCCCAGCATGCCTTATTGCGCTGTTAGGGGTCTAACGTTTTCCATCCCCCTAGGCACGATATGCGAGTATCTCAGACGAACAGACCGGACTGTATGGAGATTGTCACGGATAGGCTCAGCAGGAGTTTGGATGGGTTTGCTCATCGGCCTTTTATCGATAGATACCTGGGTAGCCGTTACGTGCAGCTAGTACCGCTGACGGACTTGTGGTTAAACCCACTGCCAGTATACTGTCGAGTCTTTAGAGTCCCACACAGAGGGTTTTCCTGCTTCGGACGAAACGATGTAGAGGCCGTATGGTTTTACGGCAGGGTTCCGATCACATACGTGTGCTGGTTACACGGATGTTGTTCGGACGAATAATACTAGTGGGCTTTGGTTTAAACTGGATCCTAGTATTATATTATTGGATTGTTATCATCTCATTGTATTCATATTTTTCGGAATACGAATAGGGGTATGTATATACGGTGAGGGCATTCTTGTAATTTTACAAGGCATGCTTCTAGAAGGAGACACCTCATTATTTGAATTATCTATTTTATGAAATAGATTAATGAGGTGGAAATTTGGAGACATACTTGGCATAGGGTGAAGCATGGCTTTTGGATTTGTTTATTGGTTTGTGATCACTATTGGTTGCTATTTTCAATTGGAAAATAATCCATTCTTCAATGAGTGAAGTGAGAGGGAGCCATTCTTCACTTGCTAACTTTAGTTCATTTGTTCATCTTCATTCTCTCTCCAAGTTTCCTCTCCTTCTTCCTCAAAGATCCTAACCATCACATGAGTTGTAAAACATAGGATCTTATGCGATAAAACACTCTATTAGATACTTTACATCTTCTAGGCTATCTAGTTTAGTGAACTGGGTACCCTAGTTATCTCAGTTTAAAGATTGAAGTTTGAAGTACATACTCTCGGGTGGATCATCTTCGACACGGGGAGGCCGACGTTGCAAGCTTGTTCCGTTCTTCTATGAGCTAAAGAAGAGGAAGAGGAGGAGAAGACCCGAAGAACATGGTTCAAGGAGGAATAACACTTTTCATAGTAGTTAACCTCTAAGCAGTTAAGTTAGTTAAGGTTTTCATAAAGATCCTGGAGTTTAGTCGGTGTTGCGAAGCATAGAAAAATCGTTATTTGCAAACTCCGCCTTCCTGCGAACCCGCGGGGTGCGCGACATCGACTTTCAGCTTGCTCCAGATTCCCTTGCAAAACTCGCACAATAATCGTTATAAACACAAGATGCGGTTTTGGTTCTCTTTTATTTTATGTTTACTGGATTTAATAAGAAATCAACCCGAATAACAAGGAAAAAAATTACGACTGTTTTCCCGGCAATGGTGCCATTTGATTGGTCGTGTATGAAATAAGTGTTTTTGTAAATAACCGTAATCAAGACGGTGTCGCTAGTAGCTAGCCGCGATGAGTACGGATCATCCGTAAGGAAACGTGAACTCTTTTCTTGTTTTAGACGAGTTGATGAAAAACGGGTGATTGTTTGTCATTATATTTTAAAACGGATATAAAATTTATAATAAAAAGGCATGTAGGGTTCATAGGACTTGGTGGTAATGGATGAATAATTAAAAATGACTCTTTTATGTTTTAATAGTTTAAAACTAGATCGATAGTGATGAATGTAGATTAGGGTTCTTAGAAGAAACTAAGGTGTCCCTGCTACTAACCCCTGTCTTTTCATTGATCTTTATTCATGTTTAGATCTTAACAAAACAAGTGTTAAACCAATCTCAAATCGTGGTCGTGCCTATCAATAAATTGATAGCGCACCCGATAAGGAGGTTAATATTTACTTTTATAAAGTTTATAAACTTTAAAATGTATAAAAGAAGTTGAGGGATTTTTCATCCATTATCCTACCCTATCTTACAAAGCCTAGCAAGTTAGAAATTACTCGCTCATGTTTAACTTAGAAAAGAGGATGAAGGTGGATGAAAGTATAGTGAAGATACAGAAAAGTAAGTGCAGAAATTAAATGTGGAAAATAAATGCAAAAAGAAATAAATTAAAAACTTTATTTATTAATCAACTATTGCATTTACAATTCTTCTTAGAAAGTAGAATGCAAGAACACTAGCTTGCTCTAGATCTATCTCTTGTCGGAGGTAGATGAATAGATGATGATCACTCAGATACGTGGATCTCTTGGATCTCTTGATCTCTTCGATGATGATTTTGAATGTGCAGCTCTCGGTCGCTTATATAGTATTTGAAACCAGAAACCCTAGATTGCATAAGTGAGGATATACAGTTACGATCCAAGCCATAAAATCTCACATCCGACGGCTACCAATGAGCCGCGGAACCGCCGCATATACCCCCCTTTGGCCGCGGTTCAGCCGCAACTTAGTGGAATCAGGTCTTGGGATTTTATCTGCTATTTTGTGTTGATATTTGGAGATCCTCTTGATGTCTAGATTCTAAAAATAATGTTCCAAGTCTCTGCCGTTGTTAGATCTTTCGATTTGCTTCTAAATTTTTGCAGATTCGATTTCGATATCCTGATTTGACTCGGATCTCTTACTTGGATTTCAGACCTGAGCTAATATCTGCACAATATCTCAAATCAAAGTGTTGGTAGTATTTGGTATTTTTAAGATATTATTCCAATCATTTAAATAATATAATATCTTAAGAATATTGATTAGAATTATTTGATATGATATGCATATTTTAATTATTAAGATTTCATTTAAATATTATATGCATATATTTTCCCAAATTATATTAATTAAAATGTAGAAATATATGATAATAATCTTTTTACAAATAAACCCGCATATGTTCTATATTTACAATAAACACCTTTTAGTACTTAACAATAGTATGGAAAATGTTCGTTCAAATGTGCAATATTTTAGACTAATCAAGCACCAATTTAATTTCCCACTAACATTAATTATTTAATTAAAACATACACATTAAGACGTTTTACAACTTGAGACTTAATATTTATTTTAATTATTTAATTAAAACATACACATTAAAACGTTTCACAATCTGAGACTTAATGTTTATTTTAATTATTTAATTGAAATAACAGCAATGGAATATCTTAACACCAAAAAGTAAATAATGCATGCTCCTTTTGTCTTAAGAAACATACTCTCTTAATTTTAAGCCTCCTCTCATTTTTTCTTTCACCATTCTAATAACTTTTTTTACCTCCATAAATGCAATTTATTGGAATTGTAAACTTTGGCACCATTTTTTGGTTTTCGTAAGCATGAAGGGAGATTGTCATTATGTTTATTTTGTTTTATTATGATGGCATTGCAACCCATGCTTCATTATAAATGTCAGCTTTTAATCCTCTTCTTCTTGTAATTCTAGAAAGTTAAACATATGTGTGATCTACATATCAATTTGGCATCTTTTGGGAGTTGACAATATAATAGCTGAGATAGTTGTTGCATAAAAGTCATTAGATATTTGCAAGTGAGTCTCTAGATTTTACGATTCTCTGGATATACAGTTATTGCAGAGTCCGTGGATATTGTAGTTAAATCAGTAGATATACAGTCAAGAGCCTTAAGACTGAACCTCAACTTTACAGATGTGCTCATGAAATGCGCAAATGGGGCCCTCATTTAGAGCAGGAAATTACAACAAGGACTTTTTCATATTAATTGCTCAAACTAAAAGAAGACGGGCGAAAAATGCTTAAACTAAAAGAAATTTTCTACTGATCAATTCCCACAACATTTTATTAACATCCATCGAGCTTTATTTGCGTCCTCGTTTTGAACACGTAGATCTTTGAATCAGAAGGGTTAAGATATAAGATTGAGCAAAATTTCATAGGTGATGGATATCTGGATCTCCTTCAGATGTTACCTTCCGTTGATCTGCTGGGAGCGCTGATGGATGGCTGAGATTGAATTTGGAGGGTTGACTCCTGAAGCGTGTGGATCTCAATGGGTTTTATGTGGTTGAGGCCGAGCTACCTGCAAGGAAGTCCCGGGGTGGTTGTGCCACCGAGGACCCTCCGACGATCAAGTTAGACAGGGTATTTTGGCAGAGTAACGGCCTATTGGGGTAAAAATCGCTCACCTGAGTCGTCTGAGAGAGGGGTTTATATAGTGGCAGCAATGGGCGGACGGGCGCGAGATTCACGCCGGCCGTTACGCCCCTGGCATCACGTCCGCGTGATAGATGGGATTCCTCATTAATGACGAGATATGCTCGTTAATGGAGGATCGTGATGGCATGGAACGCGGGATCCTGGGCGGCGGATATCTCGGGCCTGGCGAGATTCGCGGAGCCATGGCGGAGGCGCCTGTGATCGGTGTTGTAGGTCGGTCAGTGAGACCGAGGAAGATAAGCTCGGCGGGAGGTCCGAGAACGAGCGAGAGGCCGAGGCATCTTGGTTCTGTGATAGCTCGGAGGCGAGCTAGGGGTGGCCTGGAAGGCCACCGAAGGTCGGTAACATCCTCAAGTCGCAGGTCCGGGGTATGCTTCCAACGTACCGTTCTTGATCCTTTCTTATAAGCTCTGGGACACGTCATCTGCCACGTGTCATGATCTGCGGAGTCATCGATATCGAGCATCATCATTAGCCCTCAACTCTCGTCTCGACCCATTCCTAGGTCGGGTCGAGAGTGGTCTTATCAGTCACTCGGGGTTAGCTCTTATTTTAAGATATCGTCGGTGCGTATTCGTGGACAATTAGTTGTATTTTCTTGATGACGTCAGCGGATCAGAGGAGAGATCTCGCATTAAAAAGGAAGCGCCGGTTTGTGCGTATATTCGTCGAAGCGCCGGTTTGTGCGTATCTGGCGCTGGTTAACTAACGAGATGGGTCGCAGGCGTTCCCACGCCCGATGGGACGCACCCAATGTGAGTATGACAGGTGGAATGTTGTCAGCCGTTGGTTGCCAAGCGCTGTCTTGGCGGGACTCGATCGGAACCGTAGGATGTGTACGCCGGCAGCTATAAATAGAGGTGAGATCCCCATCAGGGCCCATACCTCACCACAATTTCCTCGTCCCTAGTCATATTAGCTCGGCTCTTTTCTCCTCCGGTCGGATTCCTTGCGTTCTCTCTTCCGAGGACTCATCCTTTGATCAAGTTAGATATCTTCTACCGAGGAGTCTGTAGAAATAGTCCGGGAAGAGTTTGGGGAGTCCTCTGCAGCTTCCTCTTCTTCTTCTTCTTCTTCTTCTTCTTCTTCCTCGTCTGAGTCGGAGTCCCCCCAGGAAGTTAGGGTTAGTCATGCTTTCCGGGGTCGTGCGACGGGGGCGGTCCCCAGAGCGCAGGTTATGGATGTTCTTGGCGCGTCATCCATGCTGAGGCATGCGGATGAACTCACCACCATCCGGACTCGTTTCCATATTCCTCCCGGCTACTCTCTTCGTCTGGATGAGGAGGGAGAGAGGGCAGACCAGGTACGGGGAAAGGAGATTATCTTGTACCTGGAAGCCTTTTGGGCCGGGATGCACATACCCTTCTCCCCCGAGGTGAGTGCGGCGTTGAATTGTTTTGAGTTAGCCCCGGGCCAGTTAGTGCCGAACCCTTGGAGGATTCTCCTTGGGTTCCTGGTTCGGTTGAAACTATGTCTGATCCCATTCAGCCGAAGCCTTCTCGTTTCTTCTCTCTGCTACAAAAACTGCCCCGACACTCGCAGGGGCGAGCCGAGCTGGGTATACATATCTTTTAGAAAACACCGGGGAGGTGTTGCTGGGTCGGGGTTCATCGTAGTATCTTCTTTCATTCATGAATGGAAGAAGAAGTTTTTGTTTGTTGGGCCGCCCGAGGGTGAGGATTGGCCTGTGCCAATCCAGTGGCACAGGGCCAACTGCCCGCGGGTGAGGCGGTTGAATGATCCCGACGCGGTGGCGGTGGCGGAGTGGGAGCCCCTCCCCTGGGCTGATATGTTGCTGTCTGAGCAGGCCCTCAGTTGGGCCGGGCTCAGCCCCACCCAGTTCGCGGGTAAGTTAGGAGTTTTCAGGCGACCTGTTTAGACTTGTGTATTCTTTCACTTTTTCTGGCATTGCTGACTCCTCTGTACTTTTGTTTTATGCAGAACCCATGGACCTAGGCAAATTTCGGGCAGCCCTGGTCGAACAGAAGAAGGGGAAGAAGGCCGGAGGCGCCGGCCCTTCTCGTCTATCGTTGGCTCCGGCTCCACCGACAACCGCTCCATCCAGCGCTCAAGCCCCGGGCCCCAGAGTCCAGCCAAGCGCAGAGCCGAAAATGTGCTCGGGAGCAAGAGCCCCGGGCTCCACAGGTGGGAGGTAAGACTGGTTCCCTTGCATTGCTCCTCAAGAGGTTTCATAGGACGGCGTCCCACTCTCCAGCTTCACCGGTCATCGTAGACGATGGGGAGCTTCGCTTCGATATGCCTTCGGGGCTTTCCGTCACTGACAGCCTGCTCTCGGAGATGGAAAGGTCGGCCAGGGGCAGAATCCCTCGGGGGACCCTCCGGGCCTAAATGGTGGCCATAGCTCAAGAATTCGTGCAGGTTAGTGTTCGCACCCCACTCGGTTCTTCATTCAGTATTTTTTCTAGCGAGATTGGGTGCCCCCTTTTCTTTATAACCATCCTCTGCTTTCTTCAGGTCCTCCAGCACATCGCCCTCATCGTCAACATGGAGGACGAGGAAATTGCCTTGGCGATGCGGGCCGCGGGCGAGTTCTCCTCACGAAATGAGAGCTCAAGGCTGGAACTGGAGGTGGCGATGGAAAGGGTCGCTGCCTTCGAAGACCGGGTGGCGGGCGGGGATCGGGAGATCGCCAAGTACCGAGAGGCCGCCCGAGCCGCCGAGGCCAAGTTAGAAGATTCCAGTGTGCTTGTCGCTACCCTGAAGAAGACGGCGAACACCCTCCGGAGGGAAAACGAGGCGGCGAAGGAGGGCACGAGGCGTGCCGAGCTCCGAGCTTCGAAGGCGGTGGAGATCTACAAGAAGTTAGATCAGTACTACACCGACTTCGCTGGAGCCGCTACCGTCGTTTGGCACGACGCCGTCAAGGCCCTGATTCCGGAGTTCCCTGACGGCGAGCTCTGGGGTGAGTTCTCCCTCAGGGATGAGGCGCAGGGAGATGCCCCCGGAAGTGCTGCAAGGGAAGAGGCCCCTGGTGAGATCATTGGGAAGAAGTCGGTCTCCTTGGCCACTGGCGCCGAGGCTCCTTCGGTTGGCGCCTGCCTTCAAGATGACACCCCGGTTGTCGCGATGGAGGCGCAGCTCATCGAGGTTCTCCTCGGCCCTGAGGCCTGAATCTCCTCACCTCCTTACTTTTTGCGCTAAAATTCTGTAAGCCTCCGGGCGTTTTTGTAAGGTTGGGGAGCCCACAGTACCTCTATAAAGACTTCCGACTTTATGAATAAAAATCTTTTTGCAGTGTTCTTTGCGTGCGCATTTTCTATTTGTTTGTGGTAAACATTTTTATTCGCACAGTACTGCTTTCATGTTAGGTCGGTTTTTCATCTAGCGATCGCACGTCAAGTTGAATTCGACCGTTTGCCAAGTGTGCAAAGACCGTTGAAAGGTCGGTATCTCTATGGCCCCGAAGTCGAGGTGGAGATCGCTTAGTAAAGACGTGTAGGAAGTTGAGCAGTGAAGCTGCTCGATGGCCTCTTGATGAGGGCTTTGATTCTTGACGTCGGTGGGTAGTGAACTACCAGCCATGGATGGACCGAGCACGGTGCTGCTCGGTGGCCTCTTGATGAGGGCTTTGATCCTTGGCGTCGTGGGATAAAAAATTACCAGCCAAGGATGGACCAAGCAGGGGAGCTGCCTGGTTGCCTCTTGGTGAGGGCTTTGATCCTTGGCGTCGGTGCGTAGTGAACTACTAGCCATAGATGAACCGAACAGGGTAGTTGCTCGGTGGCTTCTTGATGAGGGCTTTGATCTTTGGCGACGTAGGTAGTGAACTACCAGCTATGGATGGACCGAGCAGTGTAGCTGCTCGGTGGCCTCTTGGTGAGGGCTTTGGTCCTTGGCGTCGGTGGGTAGTGAACTACCATCCATGGATGGACCGAGCAGTGTAGCTACTCGGTGGCCTCTTGGTGAGGGCTTTGATCCTTGGCGTCGGTGAATAGTGAACTACCAACCATGGATGGACCAAGCAGTGTTGCTACCCGGTGGCCTCTTGGTGAGGGCTTTGATCCTTGGCGTCGGTGGGTAGTGAACTACCAGCCATGGATGGACCGAGCAGGGTAGCTGCTCGGTGGCCTCTTGATGAGGGCTTTGATCCTTGGTGTCGTGGGTAGTGAACTACCAGCCATGGATGGACCGAGCAGGGTTGCTGCCCGGTGGCCTCTTTGTGAGGGCTTTGATCCTTGGCGTCGATGGGTAGTGAACTACCAGCCATGGATGGATTGAGCAGGGTTGCTGCCCGGTGGCCTCTTGGTGAGGGCTTTGATCCTTGGCGTCGGTGGGTAGTGAACTACCAGCCATGGATGGACCGAGCAGGATTGCTGTCCGGTGGCCTCTTTGTGAGGGCTTTGATCATTGGCATCGGTGGGTAGTGAACTACCAGCCATGGATGGATCAAGCAGGGTTGCTTCCCGGTGGCCTCTTGGTGAGGGCTTTGATCCTTGGCGTCGGTGGGTAGTGAGCTACCAGCCATGGATGGACCGAGCAGGGTTGCTGCCCAGTGGCCTCTTAGTGAGGGCTTTGATCCTTAGCGCGGGAGGGCATTGGGAGACCTGCTAAGGATGGACCGAGCAGGGTAGCTGCTCGATGGACCGAGCAGGGTAGCTTTTGATCCTTGGAATCGTGGGGTAAGAAATTACCAGCCAAAGATGGACCAAGCAGGGTTGCTGCTCAGTTTTGCGAGGTTCTGTCCGACCTTACCCGGTGTGTGAACATCGGGAAGAGTGACCGTTGCGAGCGACATGTGTCATGAACGCATAGGGGGAGGCAAAGCGTAAGAGCCGCGTCGCTCCGACTTCGGTTTGCCGAGAAAGAAGGGATACCCGTCGCGTGGCAGTACAGTATTGGAAGAAACAAGTGAATATTGGACTCTTGGGGGCGTTGTGGGGCTATAAAACAGAGAGGGCGTGTTGATCATTCTTTTATCCATCCCCAAAACGTAAGAATGGACGAATTCCCTTTCTCCACCCCCGAGATCATTTCTTTCGAGGACGTATACTTGTACGACCAGTTGTGCTCCGAGGAGACGTGGCAGGCGATGATCCGGCGCGTCGAGGATCATGTCGGTCGCATGCTTCCCCGGCGATCACCCCTACTCCAGCTGCTGATGTACTCGATCTGGAGGGCATCGCCGGGGCTACACACCCTTTATCCGAACAACTGAAGGACGAGGCAGTTGGCAAGCTGAGATCATTATGTCGTCTCGGCTTAATCTCGATGAGTCGGCGGGATCGATCGGTGGCACTCGTCCTCGAGTGTTACCAATTGAGGCATCTCGCCAATGGGTGCCCGCCCGCAGAGCTTTCTTGCCCGTCCGTGGCCACGAGGGTTCGCGGACAGCATCAGAGGCAGAGGTCCAAGGTGGCAAGGGCTCGGCTGGAAGAAATATCCTCGGAGTACTACGAGCAATGTTTCCTGAACCCCCTTCCCCTGCTGTTGTAATTTTTTGTTTAAGCAATGTAAGGCTGAAGAGCCCACAATACCTTTTGAATGAATGAAATTCTCCCTTTTGCAATGCTCCATCGTGTCCTTCTTATTATTTAAGTAAAAAGAACTTAGAAGAATTTACATCGCTTTGTTAAAGAACCCAAGTAGTGGCCTGCTAAGGATGGATCGAGCAGGGTAGCTGCTCGGTGGATTTGCGAGGTTCAGTCTAACCTTCCTTGGTTCGTGAACATTGGTAAGAGCAACCATCGCGGGTGGCACGTGTCAGGAATGCTTGGGGGAGGCGTAATGTTTCGGGGAGCTGCGTCAGTTCTGCCATGTGACGGCGCGGTATTGTAGTAACTTTGGTGGATCCCTGGATTCGTGCCCATGCGCGTGCAAATCTGGGTCCTTAAGGATTCTGTTTGAGATTATAAATAGAGAAGGAGACAGCAACCTCTTCGGCATCGCTTTTTGAGATGACTGAGCGCATGTATTCGATTGAAGAGATCATCACCTTCGACGACGTCTTTGTGTATAACCAATCCCTGGCTGAGGATGGGTACCGGGGAGTGGTTCAGCCCCTCGAGGGTCACGTCGGCTGGCTTCTCCCTCGGCGGACGTCCCTCCTATAGTTGCTGATGTATGTAATTTGGAGGAGGTCCCTAGGGTTGTACAACCCCTTCTTCGAGGAGTTGCTAGACGAGACGCTCGACAAAGTGCGCTCGATCTTCCTGCTCGGCCTCATCTCGAAGGCAAGGCACGACCGATCATTGGCCCTCATTTTAGAGTGCTTCAAAAAGAGGTAAATCACGAGCCAAGGCGTGGAGGGCGGAGCGCCGGGTGTTTCCGTGGCGTCCCGGGTTCGCATGCAGCATCAGCGGGAGCGGGCTGCAGAGGCTTGTGCCCGGCTAGCGAAAATCTACTCTGAGTATTACCAGGAGTACTTCCTCGATCCCGTTCCCCCTCTGTTGTAAATTTTTCCTTTTTATTTTTCTGTAAGGCTGAGGAGCCTATAATACCTTTTAAATAAATAAAATTTTCCTTTTTATGATGCCCTATTGTTCCCTTCTTATTATTTAAATAGAAAGAACTTTAGAAAGGTTTACATCGCCTTTGTGAAAGAAGAAATATATATTCGTAGATATTCTTTTTAGGGGTACAGCTTGAGCTTCTCAGCGTTGTAAGGCCGTGGAAATTTGCGACCATTCGCGTCTTGTAAACGATAGGCTCCGCCAGGCAGGACCTCGGAGACGAGGAAAGGACCATCCCATTTTGGGGAAAACTTATGCAGCTTGCCTTGATCGACGAACTCGTTCCACCTTAAGACTAAATCTCCGGTCTTGAAGAAGCGATGATTGACTCGCGCGTTGTAGTAACGGGCGGTTTGCTGTTGATAGGCGGTAGCTCTGATCTGAGCCCGGTCCCGTTTCTCCAACAAGATATCCATGTTGGTTCGGAGGGCCGAGGTGTTCGCTTCGTCGTCGAAGTGCTCGACCCGGTGACTGGGGAGCCCGATCTCCGCTGGGACCATTGCCTCAGTACCGTAGCAGAGGCTGAAAGCGGTCTCCCCGGTGGGGGGTTTCTTCGATGTACGCAGGGCCTATAAGACCCGGGGTAACTTCTCGACCCAACTGCCCTGGCGTCCTTCTAGGCGCGTCCGAAGACCCTAGAGGACATCCCGGTTAGCGACATCGACTTGCCCGTTGCATTGGGGATGTGCAACAGCGGCAAACTTCATGAGGATACGATATTCACTGCAGAATTCCTTAACTTTTTCGTTTTCGAAATTTGCCCTATGGTCGGTGATGATACACCTCGGGATGCCGAACCAGAGTATCACGTTGTTCTGCAGGAACTTGATAGTCGTGGTGGCGTCTGGTTTCCTGATGGGAATGGCCTCGATCCACTTCGTGAAACAGTCCACCGCGACGAGGGCGTACTTGTGCCCGCCCGTACCGGTAGGGAACTGGCCTATCATGTCCATTCTCTACTGGGCAAACGGCCATGGGGAGGTTAGGGCGGTTAGCTCGGTAGCCGGAAGGCGAGATATGCTTTCATGGAGTTGGCAGCTTTTGCATCTCCTGATGAGCTTCTTGACGTCTTGATGAATTGTCGGCCAGTAGTACCCCTGGAGCAGTGCCTTCTGGATTAAGGTGCGGGCCCCTTGGTGCACGCCGTCGACCCCTTCATGGATCTTACGGAGGACATAGTCGGCTTCGTGGGGGTCGACGCCGGAGCAAGGGCTGAGTGAAGGACTTCTTATAGAGGTTCCCATTGCTCCAGACGAAATGGCGAGCTTTCGCTCGGAGACGGCGGGCTTCTCCCCGATCTTCTGGGAGCGTACCTTCCCTCAGGAATTCGGCAAGGGGCTTTCTCCAACCCCGGTCTTCTTCCCGGGTTGTGTACACTTGAAGTGGTGTTGCCCCGTCTTCCACGCTGGGCTGTGGCAAGACCTCGAAGAGTATGTTCCTCTTGTTGTTGGCTGTATAAGATGAAGCCAGCTGACTCAATACGTCGGCATGGACGTTTAGCTGTCTGGGGATCTACTCCACCTAGACTTCGTGGAAGTCCTTTCGAAGTCTTCTTACCTCGGCCAAATACTTCATCAACAGAGGCTCCCATGCCTCGAATCAGCCGGTCACTTGGCCAACGACTAGGGCGGAGTCGCTGCAGATCCGGATCGTTTTTAGCCCCAGTCCGAAGGCTATGCGCAGTCCGGCCAGCAAGGCCTCGTATTCCGCCGCGTTATTTGAGGCTTTGAACCCGAGCTTCAGAGAATACTCCATTTCTGCCTCGTTCGAGCCCCGAATGATGAGGCCAGCACCACAGCCTTCCTCAATCAAGGACCCGTCGACATAGAGGATCCAATCAGGGACGGGGTCGGGCTTCCCATCGACTGAGGGTTGAGCTGCAGGGGCCGGCGTGGACTCCGGCTCTTTGCTGGGGATGGTGCACTCGACGATAAAATCGACCAGGGCTTGTGCCTTGTGAAGGGTTACCCAAGACGGTAGAAAGGTTTCAGGAGGCATCGTCTATGCCAAAATAATTTTTTTGCCGTTTTAGCTAACCCTAAACTAGATAGTGAACTAGAAATAATACGAGAAACATTTGCAAACACTTTGCAACTAATAGTGAGAAAGAAATACAACCTTTGTAGACCGGTCCTTCACTTCAAATAGCTCCGTGTAGTAGTCCCCTCCGCTGCGATCTCAAGCTCCGGACTCTAGAGAGGCTCCGTAGAAGATACGAATGTGCTTGCTTCGAAGACTTCAAGACCGAAGATGATCTATGTCGGGGAGACACTAACTCAAGCTATTCTTTTACTAGGTCAAGAACTTTGTGAAGAGAACACCCTATACTACATGGCAAGTAGTAGAGGATGATGAAGTAGGAAGTGGGCTCACTTTAGAATTGATTTTCTCACACTTTTTCTCATAGCACCATTAGAGCTAGCAAGCTTTTTCATGGAGCTTGATGAAGAAGAAGAAGAAAGAATAATTCATCATATGAATTAATTTCCTCAATAATGTAACCATGGGTGAGTTAAGCTATCATGCTTAAATCATGTAGAGAATTGATCAAGATATGAGGTTAAGGGTTGGTTTAAAGAATATCAAGAGAAATGACAAAAGAGTGTACTTTGTCAAAGTTTCTCCAAGCTTCTTCCAAGCTTGAGAACTTTGACTAAGTCTTTCTCATTTGTTAAATCTTAAGATATAAACAAAACCCTAATCTTAACCCTAATCATGGTATATCTCTCATACACCCATCTTTCATGTATCATCAACCATGACACAATGCATGTACACAAACATACATATCACATATGTACAATGTGCACACAAAGTGAGAAAATAAATCTTAAGTGAGCAAATACTAGTTAATATAATGTAATATCAAATATATAATTATACATTAAATTATTAAATCAACTCTTGATTTAATAATCCGGTTATAACCGACTAATATCATGTGTAACAACTTATCGAATCAACTCTTGATCCGATAACCCGGCTATATCGCATACAACCGATCAATGTCACAAATTGCGAGAATAGAATACGGTATCACATATCGTATCAATCTCGGTCCTGCACACATATCACATATGTGCTCTTACTCCGTTTCGCTTGAGCCAGGAAACCCCTGTGTAGGACTCTAAACACTCGTCAATACGCCGGCAGTAGGTGATGATCATATCAAACACTCATAAGCCGCAAGCGGTCTGCTAAACGTAATGACCATCCGGGTATCGAGCGATCAGAAGATCAACAAGCAAGCCTTCTCACACTCCTGCGAATCAAATCAGTAACACTACCGTACAGTCCGGTCTCTTCGTCTGATATGTCGCATATCTCGTCTAGGGGTGGTAAACGCCAGACCCCAGTAACTCGATAAGTCGTGTCGATATGAGGCTCATAACGGGTCGAGAAACTACTGATAACACTTACCAGTATATCTCTGAAGCTGCCTTGGCCAAAGACTTCCTGTTATAGCCAATCGAACACTGCGCAACATCAACTCCCTATACCGGGAGAGACGAAACCACTCCTATCACTCATTGCCTCTATGTGACTCGGGACTGTACCCAAAAGCCACCGTTTTGCATGCCTTCTGTCACGCCCCGCTTCCCAAAATACGGAATACGAGGGGTAGACAAGGCCAGCCATGCTCCTACGGTCAAGGAAAAGTCCTGCCGTAGTCACACTTCGGCTTCTAGTTTCTCATGGTAAACAGTATATATTGCACAGGTAATGAGAAATGCAGTAACTGAAGGAAACAATATAAAGTCTGACCTGAAGTGGAACAAATGAAGGCAACACGGGAGGGCAAGTAAAGAAGTCTGTGATGCACGTCTAGTTCTGGTCCAGGCTAAAATCTTCTCCTCACACTGAGCATGCATACTCAGGTCGTCAGAGCGACACAATAGCAATATAATGTATATAATCAAGTAACAGTTCTAACAGTGGTAATAGATATGAATGACAGTAAATCAATGACAGCATGAATATGAATGAGCAGAGATCAATGCAGCGGAAAAATAAAGCAGTATAACAATATGTCACGAATGTCAAGACAGTATAGAATGAATGTAAATGACAGTAACCCTATCAGTCTCTAAGTCTCACTGCACAGGTCAATAAGCCTATCGTCAGTCCAAGTGTGAGAGTCAACCACTCGCGAGTGTCCTCCACCCAAGGGTAGAACCCAAGGGCAAGGGACCACGGGCCCAACATGTAACGAATGTATCACGGTGTCTATAGCACATACCCTGTAAATCTCCATATAACTCCCTAAATATATAATCCGGCATGGGACTCCCGAGATTCTGTTGAATTCACACTTGAACTACCCCACATCCCGAGGTCTACATCAAACGCTAACCATCAATCTAAATACTAATCGATCCGTGACAAGTCTGCGCGAGAACTGGAGGCAGAACCTCCATCAAGCACGTCCCGACTAATACCTAAGATGAATGGCAGTGTCTGGTGTCTTATCTGTGACACCCGTGCAAACGCTTCCATAAATGTCCCATTCCACTTATTAGTCACACGTGCACGCATCCCACAGACGTCGACAATGCAATAGAATAATATGGTCACTGATTGTGCACAAGTACGTATCACTTTCACTTAATCACGAATACACGAACACTGACGTACTTGCCACAATCAACACTAAAATCTAACACTGGGTGAGTGCACGATATCACTAGGTTATCACTACAATGACATAGGTATGATATGATGCATGAACAGTATATAAGCACAATTAAGAGATCATAAAAACAACAGTCTATCACTTGCACGATTTATCATGAGACATATGTATATAATTTAGCGGAAAGATAAACAGGTAGTATTTAATATGTTCAGTTATCTATCCTTAGAATTTTGTTTCAAGCCAATCGGGTTCCAGGATCAAAAGTTATAACCATTTCATTTTAAGCGCTCGCGGCTGGAAATCCAATTTCAGAATCAGGAATCCATTTCGCAACGCATTTTAACCCCAGTTGGGATCAGATTTTAGCGACGCTACAGTTGGATGAATTCTAGGGTTTTCAGTAAGGTTTTCAACGTAATAGACGGATCTTCAATCGCGTCTGCACGTCAGGAGTTATACTCTATTTAACAATAATGTGTCAGTTCTGATTCTGCTGGGACTGCTATGCGTCCCGATCTTTTAAAATACAGAATAAATAACAAATGGTAACGAAACAGTATGAAATTAATTGTGTTGTCTAGTTAACAGAGTTATCTACAATAAGCAGCAGAATTCCGCAACCTACAAGTTAAGGAAATCCTATGGTATCCAGTATGGAACAGCACGCAAAGACTGGAGTCACTCTGGACTGCAGTCCAGAGTCGCACTCCGATCCGAATATCATCATAGTTTAAGTACAGGATTGTCTGGAAACTAGTATAGGGTTAAAGTTCATCGAGTAGGCTTCGATTTGAGCACTCGAACGCACCATTCTAATATGTATATGATTTATGGTGAATTTAACGGTTTTCAGGTGCAACATAATTTCAGGTTTGCAATTAAACTTGGGGGTGGTCGTTTTAATCTTTAACGGTCGTATTTTCTAATGAAACTTGCACAAGGTATTCATCATATCCAGGGCCACAGCATTATATCTAGTTCCGTCAAATTGTATAATAATTTTCTAAGCGAACAAGCATCGAACAGATACAGCACATAATAGTTTTAAACTCGTAACTTTATAATCTAGGCATTTAACAATTATAACTTAAGTAAAATAGCATGTAAGCAAGTAGAAACTTGCCTGGAGATGTCCCGGGGATGCACGGTGATTGTAACGGCGCGAACGCGCGATGAATGGCGCGTGTAGGGTTCGTGGCCTAGGCTCGTGCTCGTTCTCAGCTAGATTGTCTACAATACGGCGCGATACAGGAGCGGACACGGCGTGGCATGGATGCAGGGCACAGTGTGGCTCGGTGCTGTTGCTGGTGATGGAAGCGGTTGTTGAGGGTGGTGAAAGTGTTATAGAGAGAGGTTAAGAGAGAGATGCAGGTAGAGAGATAGGGGAGGGATGTGAGTGAGGGATAGAGATAGAGTGAGAGAGGCTACAGTGAGAGAGGGAGAGACAAGAGGGAGGCAGAGAACAGAGGGAGTGGGAAAGAGAGAGAAAGAGTTAGAGAGAGAGTGGACAGATAGGGGGAGAGTGAGAAAGAGAAAAAACACAGAGGGGGAGAGAACTGTGAGAGAGAGGGAGAAAGCTGGGGAGAGAGATTAGGCAGATGGGGAGGAAGAGAGATAGAGAGAGAGAGAGAGAGAGAGAGAAGAGACAGAGAGAGAGAGCTGAGCTAGAGAGAGAAAGAGAAGCACAGGGGAGAGAGGGTAGTGAGAGAGGGAAACGAGAGAGAGATCGGGAGAGAGTTAGAGAGGTGATGACGACGACGTCGACGATGATAATGGGGTCGACGACGTGGTGCAGGGGTGACGGCGGCGACAGTGCAGGGGGTGACGGGACGCAGAGAGCTCGAGCTCGGGTGTGCTTGGAAGGAAAAGGCGATGGCGGTGGCTCCGGTGGGTCGCGGTGGTGGCGGAGCTCGTCGGCGAGGGAGTGAACTGGAATGGAAGTCTTCGGGGGAAGGGAAATGTGGGTTGAGTGAGTCTGGAGGGGAGCAGGGAGAAGTTGCGAGATGGGGGTTGAGGAAAGGCGATGGGAGTGGGGAGAGAGGAATGGAGACGAGGTCGTGCGTCGAGGGCGGTAACGCACGCGAGCGACGGGGCGCGAACGTGGGCGGAGGAAGCGGCGGAGATCGTGGATCGCGTGCGCGAGAATGGGGAGGTAGCCGTTGGAAGATGAACAGTGGGGTGAGGGAAGGAGTGGGCCGGCCGCAGTGGGCTGAGGAGAATAAATGAGAAGAATAGAGAAATTGGAGAGAAAGAGAAGGCCGGGCCGGGCCGCTGAATTAAAGGAAATTAATTAAGAGAATTTGGAGTGGGCTTAGTAAAGGAACGGGCCGGCCTGTTTAAGAAAAGAAATAACAAAAATAAAATATAAGAGGGGCCGGGCTTCACAACAAAGATTTTCCTAAGGGAATTTTTCTTTGTGGGCTGCAGGGAAAGCTAACGGCTGGGAAAGATAAGGAATTAAAAAGAATGTGGGTTGAGTTTGGGCCGAGGGATTTTCAAAGAAAGAATGGGTGGCTCGGGTCAGAAGGTAAAAAGAGATTGAATTTAAAATGTAGAGGACATTGGGCTGGGGGAGGAATTAATAGTAATGGGAAAAAATGGTGTTGGGTTAAGAAATCAATAATAAAGGAATTAGAGGAAAAGGAGACGGGCCCGGAAGATAAAATAGGGTTAAACTAATGGAAAACATAAATGGGCTGAACGAAATAAAATATAGCTTGGTTTAGAATTTGGGTTTATAAAAAAGGTTATAATAAATAAATAATTTTCTAAATAAAACACATAGATTTATAAATAAAACAAATGAAATTCTAAAATAACAAAATACGGACTTGGTACAAAAAGGGCCGGGTGTTACATCATACCATCCTTACAAAAATTTCGTCCTCGAAATTTAAAAGAAACAACTAGCTATAAATAATAAACGGAGGGTTACCATATCGAAAACTAATATGTGCTGATTTATTTAAAACGGGTAGATAAAGTTTTGAAGGTACATACATATATATAAAAACCATATACAAAAATAGGCTTACAAGGTATAATGCATGAAAACTATAAGGGCAAGTACAAATATAGATAACAATTACCGAATAATATTAATCAAAGTGTGCTCGGTAAACGTCGAAACCAAATGTGTGCGCATCTAAATATATCATAGTAGCAAACAGAAATAATAATATAAGGCTCAACTACTTATAATAGTAATCATAGGCACAAATCCTCAAAGTAAATTGACGACAATAAAGCAGTGAAAACTAGTCGGTAGGCTAAAACATTTTAGGAAAGGTATCGATAGAATAGGCAAAAAAATAATTTAGAAAACTTGTATAGTGAAATAAAAAAAAATATGGACCAAAAGTATGCGCGGTGTAAGGTTACGCTACTGAAAATGAAAATAATAATAGTTGTACTTAAAATACAAAAACGGGGTAATCAAATACACGAACAAAAATAATGAAAACTAAATTTTGAATAACACTGTCCCTATATGTAGTTAGGGTAATAGGAAGAACACAAATATGTATGGGGCTAGCTAGGGTAACGATTACAAGGGAAGGTAGCTCATTCAGAAGGTCGGAGTATGGCGACTTTAGGCTGAGGATCAAGGGAATTGGGATCGGGTCAGCACAGGAAGTACGGATGAGCACAAAGGGATACAAAAAGAAAAGCGTAGGGGGAAGCAACAGTCGGTACAACACACGAATCAAAATTTGAAGAGTCAGTGAATTTGGGAGTTTCACAGGAACTGTTCTCCTCCCAGAAGGATCTCAAACGGGGCACAGAAGAGAGATGAAGGGTGGCTCATTCCAAGGATTAGGGTGCGGCACTTCCTCGTCGAAACGGGGTGAAAACTATACACTGAATAGGGGTGGACAGTCAGGGAACTCAGCAGAAAAATAAATGGATATGGGCAATAAACAAGTATTAAGTGAACCAATAATCAAAAAGGTTTACAAACTCAGAGGATTTATTTCATTCAAGAAGATTTGAAACAAGGCAACCCCAAAGGCGAAAAGTGGCCTTAAACTATACACAGTTTATTTGGCCAGAAGGACAACATCAGAAATTTCCGTCAGTTGTGGTTGTAGAGATTCAGTAGGTTGTGCTAGACTCGCGCACTCAGGTAGGGGCGTCCGTTTCCATAGTGCCTCGCAGGTATCTCTATTGGAAGTCCTTCCACCATAGGATCTTGATCTTCTGGTCCTTCTTCCTCGGATAGAGCTTCTTCATCGATATCTGATTCCATGTGATCCTCTCCTTCTGGGTTCTCTTCCATGGGGTCTCCCTCCACTGGATTTTCTTCTATCGGGTCTTCATCGGGATCTTCCTCTATCGGGTTCTCTTCAGGATCTCCTTCTTCTTCGTCGGAATCAACTATCATGTCAAACTCTGGAACGGCTACTCCTTCGTCCTCTGAATCGTTGTTTTCGAAACCGACCTGGGGCCGTTGATCTCATCGTCAGAACTCATCAGCGTGCGGTCTACAGAAACGCAAGACTGTGCATCCTCGTCTAGTTGTGACGCTGCTCCAGGGTGGGCCATGGTCTGAAAAGTCATGATTAAACAATGGAATGGATAAGGAAAATGGCCAAGTGTACAAAGTATGGAAAGATATGCGGTGAAAGGAATTGAAAGCTCAGAATTTAAAATACTGAATAGAATTTAATATAGAGAAAGCATGAGAATGATACACATATTATGATTCAACTTTTATTTCATCCAACTAAAAGTTCGACGGATACAAAGATTCAAACGGAAGGAAACATTCAAAAAAAACGACAATATTATTACTGAAAGTAAATAACATGAAAAATCGTTCTTCGACTACTATAACGTTGCATTTCCGTCGCGTGAGTTGAATCCCGCATTAGGTCCGCCTTATCGTCGAAGTTCGAACTACGCGCTAACCCTCACTTGGCAGAAGTGGGGAGAGTGGACGAATCTCCTCCTTGTAGTTCCTTCCTTTCTGGGCAACCGTTGATGAGATGTTCGCTGGATCCACAAATCAGACATTTCCCTTGGGCGCGGCGACAATCCTTCTGAAGATGTCCTGGCCTCTTACAATATCCACAGCAAGGGCTCTTCTGATGCTTCTGTTGACGCTTCATTTTCTTCTCCTTTCCTCGTCTAACGGGGATCCCTTTGTGATAGGAGACTCCCGCTGGGGTCTGACTCACATGTCTTCTCAGTCCTTCAGCTAATAAGTCGTTTGTTCGCTCCTGGGCTTCCTTTAAACCTTGCAGTACACTCAGAATCTCAACAGTCTGATTCTGGGGAGCGGATAAAGATGAAGAGTCGTTGGAAGACATGATCCTGAAATAATAATTTCGAGAATGATATGAGTCACACGCTAAATGAATCAAAATATGATATGGATAGGACAAGGATTCAAGAATATCAGAGAGGGTGAATATCAATACAAGCGGGGAATCAACTGTATCACTTTAAGTCACTTGAATAGAGTACGGTAGAGCAATTGCCACCACGTACCCTTGTCAAGTCACCCAAAACCATAGTGAATGGATAGCTGAACACACGATGTGAATATGGATCAAGAATGACAAGTTTCCAATCTAGACCGGGTGATGTCTTAGATTGCCAAACTATACACGGAAAACTACAATCCCAATCGATGCAAAACCTGGGCTCTGATACCAACTAAACCATGTCACGCCCCGCTTCCCAAAATACGGAATACGAGGGGTAGACAAGGCCAGCCATGCTCCTCCGGTCAAGGAAAAGTCCTGCCGTAGTCACACTTCGGCTTCTAGTTTCTCATGGTAAACAATATATATTGCACAGGTAATGAGAAATGCAGTAACTGAAGGAAACAATATAAAGTCTGACCTAAAGTGGAACAAATGAAGGCAACACGGGAGGGCAAGTAAAGAAGTCTGTGATGCACGTCTAGTTCTGGTCCAGGCTAAAATCTTCTCCTCACACTGAGCATGCATACTCAGGTCGTCAGAGCGACACAATAGCAATATAATGTATATAATCAAGTAACAGTTCTAACAGTGGTAATAGATATGAATGACAGTAAATCAATGACAGCATGAATATGAATGAGCAGAGATCAATGCAGCGGAAAAATAAAGCAGTATAACAATATGTCACGAATGTCAAGACAGTATAGAATGAATGTAAATGACAGTAACCCTATCAGTCTCTAAGTCTCACTGCACAGGTCAATAAGCCTATCGTCAGTCCAAGTGTGAGAGTCAACCACTCGCGAGTGTCCTCCACCCAAGGGTAGAACCCAAGGGCAAGGGACCACGGGCCCAACATGTAACGAATGTATCACGGTGTCTATAGCACATACCCTGTAAATCTCCATATAACTCCCTAAATATATAAGCCGGCATGGGACTCCCGAGATTCTGTTGAATTCACACTTGAACTACCCCACACCCCGAGGTCTACATCAAACGCTAACCATCAATCTAAATACTAATCGATCCGTGACAAGTCTGCGCGAGAACTGGAGGCAGAACCTCCATCAAGCACGTCCCGACTAATACCTAAGATGAATGGCAGTGTCTGGTGTTTTATCTGTGACACCCGTGCAAACGCTTCCATAAATGTCCCATTCCACTTATTAGTCACACGTGCACGCATCCCACAGACGTCGACAATGCAATAGAATAATATGGTCACTGATTGTGCACAAGTACGTATCACTTTCACTTAATCACGAATACACGAACACTGACGTACTTGCCACAATCAACACTAAAATCTAACACTGGGTGAGTGCACGATATCACTAGGTTATCACTACAATGACATAGGTATGATATGATGCATGAACAGTATATAAGCACAATTAAGAGATCATAAAAACAACAGTCTATCACTTGCACGATTTATCATGAGACATATGTATATAATTTAGCGGAAAGATAAACAGGTAGTATTTAATATGTTCAGTTATCTATCCTTAGAATTTTGTTTCAAGCCAATCGGGTTCCAGGATCAAAAGTTATAACCATTTCATTTTAAGCGCTCGCGGCTGGAAATCCAATTTCAGAATCAGGAATCCATTTCGCAACGCATTTTAACCCCAGTTGGGATCAGATTTTAGCGACGCTACAGTTGGATGAATTCTAGGGTTTTCAGTAAGGTTTTCAACGTAATAGACGGATCTTCGATCGCGTCTGCACGTCAGGAGTTATACTCTATTTAACAATAATGTGTCAGTTCTGATTCTGCTGGGACTGCTATGCGTCCCGATCTTTTAAAATACAGAATAAATAACAAATGGTAACGAAACAGTATGAAATTAATTGTGTTGTCTAGTTAACAGAGTTATCTACAATAAGCAGCAGAGTTCCGCAACCTACAAGTTAAGGAAATCCTATGGTATCCAGTATGGAACAGCACGCAAAGACTGGAGTCACTCTGGACTGCAGTCCAGAGTCGCACTCCGATCCGAATATCATCACAGTTTAAGTACAGGATTGTCTGGAAACTAGTATAGGGTTAAAGTTCATCGAGTAGGCTTCGATTTGAGCACTCGAACGCACCATTCTAATATGTATATGATTTATGGTGAATTTAACGGTTTTCAGGTGCAACATAATTTCAGGTTTGCAATTAAACTTGGGGGTGGTCGTTTTAATCTTTAACGGTCGTATTTTCTAATGAAACTTGCACAAGGTATTCATCATATCCAGGGCCACAGCATTATATCTAGTTCCGTCAAATTGTATAATAATTTTCTAAGCGAACAAGTATCGAACAGATACAGCACATAATAGTTTTAAACTCGTAACTTTATAATCTAGGCATTTAACAATTATAACTTAAGTAAAATAGCATGTAAGCAAGTAGAAACTTGCCTGGAGATGTCCCGGGGATGCACGGTGATTGTAACGGCGCGAACGCGCGATGAATGGCGCGTGTAGGGTTCGCGGCCTAGGCTCGTGCTCGTTCTCAGCTAGATTGTCTACAATACGGCGCGATACAGGAGCGGACACGGCGTGGCATGGATGCAGGGCACAGTGTGGCTCGGTGCTGTTGCTGGTGATGGAAGCGGTTGTTGAGGGTGGTGAAAGTGTTATAGAGAGAGGTTAAGAGAGAGATGCAGGTAGAGAGATAGGGGAGGGATGTGAGTGAAGGATAGAGATAGAGTGAGAGAGGCTACAGTGAGAGAGGGAGAGACAAGAGGGAGGCAGAGAACAGAGGGAGTGGGAAAGAGAGAGAAAGAGCTAGAGAGAGAGTGGACAGATAGGGGGAGAGTGAGAAAGAGAAAAAACACAGAGGGGGAGAGAACTGTGAGAGAGAGGGAGAAAGCTGGGGAGAGAGATTAGGCAGATGGGGAGGAAGAGAGATAGAGAGAGAGAGAGAGAGAGAGAAGAGACAGAGAGAGAGAGCTGAGCTAGAGAGAGAAAGAGAAGCACAGGGGAGAGAGGGTAGTGAGAGAGGGAAACGAGAGAGAGATCGGGAGAGAGTTAGAGAGGTGATGACGACGACGTCGACGATGATAATGGGGTCGACGACGTGGTGCAGGGGTGACGGCGGCGACAGTGCAGGGGGTGACGGGACGCAGAGAGCTCGAGCTCGGGTGTGCTTGGAAGGAAAAGGCGATGGCGGTGGCTCCGGTGGGTCGCGATGGTGGCGGAGCTCGTCGGCGAGGGAGTGAACTGGAATGGAAGTCTTCGGGGGAAGGGAAATATGGGTTGAGTGAGTCTGGAGGGGAGCAGGGAGAAGTTGCGAGATGGGGGTTGAGGAAAGGCGATGGGAGTGGGGAGAGAGGAATGGAGACGAGGTCGTGCGTCGAGGGCGGTAACGCACGCGAGCGACGGGGCGCGAACGTGGGCGGAGGAAGCGGCGGAGATCGTGGATCGCGTGCGCGAGAATGGGGAGGTAGCCGTTGGAAGATGAACAGTGGGGTGAGGGAAGGAGTGGGCCGGCCGCAGTGGGCTGAGGAGAATAAATGAGAAGAATAGAGAAATTGGAGAGAAAGAGAAGGCCGGGGCGGGCCGCTGAATTAAAGGAAATTAATTAAGAGAATTTGGAGTGGGCTTAGTAAAGGAACGGGCCGGCCTGTTTAAGAAAAGAAATAACAAAAATAAAATATAAGAGGGGCCGGGCTTCACAACAAAGATTTTCCTAAGGGAATTTTTCTTTGTGGGCTGCAGGGAAAGCTAACGGCTGGGAAAGATAAGGAATTAAAAAGAATGTGGGCTGAGTTTGGGCCGAGGGATTTTCAAAGAAAGAATGGGTGGCTCGGGTCAGAAGGTAAAAAGAGATTGAATTTAAAATGTAGAGGACATTGGGCTGGGGGAGGAATTAATAGTAATGGGAAAAAATGGTGTTGGGTTAAGAAATCAATAATAAAGGAATTAGAGGAAAAGGAGACGGGCCCGGAAGATAAAATAGGGTTAAACTAATGGAAAACATAAATGGGCTGAACGAAATAAAATATAGCTTGGTTTAGAATTTGGGTTTATAAAAGAGGTTATAATAAATAAATAATTTTCTAAATAAAACACATAGATTTATAAATAAAACAAATGAAATTCTAAAATAACAAAATACGGACTTGGTACAAAAAGGGCCGGGTGTTACACCTTCTTAGACGTGGTATGATGGAAATCAAAGCACAGTGGGAATCACACAAGACTCTATGACGATCTTGGGTCTACAGACTAACCTGTACCAATGTTACCAGAGAACTGCCATCTGACGTGAGGTATAATACCATCTGGGAGTTCTCGGCGAGTGCGTCCAGTGTACCCAGTCTTCACTTAGAACCCGTATACTGTCTCTGATGTCAAACACCAATGGATATGGGATCATCCATCGCCCATCTGTATGGGTCGAGAAGCTATACGCCTGTCTACTCTGGTATATCGATGCCCTGTCTCGATACACCCTCGACTAGGAACATTAGAAGGATGTACTTAGCGACTACACCGTCCCCACTAGTATGATCTGCATCATAGTCCTGGTAGTCAAGTACTCACCCTAAGGGCTTTATCAACATGTAACATAGAGATAATCAGTGTACACGTTAAGATAAAGAGCAACCAGATAGCATACTATCATATCGAGCAAGAAATTCCTCCCTATATATGTCCAAGCATCCACTACAATATACATCGTATGTACAGTAATGGCCTCTAGGGCATACATATAACTAACAATCTCCCACTTGCACTAGGGCCATCTGTTGTAGTATCTCATACCCAACAATCAGCAGTGGTTGAAGTATCTCATACTCAACCATCCCATAAAAGTGTCTACTGGGAATAGGCCTTTGTGGGTGGATCCGCCCTGTTCTCCTCTGTGTCTACTCTCCTAACCTCGATCTCCCTGAAGATCAACCATCTCCATGATCAGGTGATATTGCCTAAGAATTTGTCTGGATCACTGATGGGACGGGGGTTCCTAGGCCAAAGTAACAACTCCATTGTCACACAATGGTAGGAACGAAGTTCATCTCATGAACTAATATACATCCAGACTGCCTCTTTGGTAGCATCCTTGGTAGCAATGTATCCAGCCTTTATCGTCTAGTATGCCTCAGTATCTAGCTCGGAACTCTTCCAACATACCGTCTCTCTTCTGAGGGTAAAGACAATGCCTGTGACTGACATTCAGTCGTTCTTACCACCCTTGATCCTATCCAGTGATTCTCCCTAGGATCGATTGATACCATCTCACTACACCTAGTGAGAATCCTAACATCCAATTAGATTTAGCTCATATATCCAAAACCCAGGATTTAGGAGGTATCACCTTGATCCTATATGGAGAATCTATGTGATAAGAGGAGATTGACCGAGCGTAGCATAGGAAACTCCTTTCCTATCAAGAGTATGTCATCCACGTACAATATGAGTATCACCTCCATACTCCCTACTACCTTTTTGTATATATAAGGTTCATCTACCATTTTGATGAAGTCAAACTCTTTGACTCCCACATCAAAACAGATGTTCCAACTCCGCGATGCCAACTTTAACTCATAAAGCAACTTGCTCACGTTTCCGCTGCTCCCACTGTCCACGAAGACCTCTGGCTGTGTACTTATAGACGCTCTCTTCTAAATCACTATTTAAAAAAGCAGTCATGACACCCAACCGCCAGATATCGTAGTTATGGTATGTAGAAATAGCAAATAAGATCTGGATGGACTTAAGCATAGCTTTGAAAGTCTCAACTTTTCCATGTACACCCAGTAATCTTCTCAAGATATACTTGCTCCTGATGGGGATTTAACCCCTTAGATAAAGTAACCAAAGTCCATACTTTGTTGGTTGTATATGGATTCCATCTCAGATCGCATAGCATCCAGCCATTCTCACAGAGTCCCCACTCCTGATGGCCTGCTCGAAACTAGTTGGGTCATCATCTCATAATACAATCCCCGCTCCCACTGTCATAGAGAAACCAAAGTATCTCTCAGGTGGGTGAGGAACCCTACCATATCGGCGGAGAGGCTGAGGTTCGTTGGGAGCTATTGAATCCTTTGGTTCTACCAAATCATCCGCTGTAGTTTGTATAGCTGGAACTCCTTCCAGTTCTACCTCATGGCCACTAATTTCTTCACAAGAAATTCCCTTTCAAAAAGGTGGCATGCTGAGAAACAAAACACATTTTGCTCCTCAGTTTGGTAGAAGATATTCCCTTGCGAATGCTTGGGATATCCAACAAACTTCCACAGAACTGACCTTGTCTCGAGCTTGTCTGGATTTTGCTTTAAGACATAGGCCGGACAACCCCCAAATCTTAACATCCTTAAGAGATGGGCTCTTCCCATACCATATCACATATGGAGTGGTAGGCACCTGATTTGATTGGAACCCTATTCCATAGGTATGCAGCTTCACAAGTGCATAAACCCCAAAAGGAAATAGGCAACTCAGTAGTACTCATCATAAAGCACACTATATCACATAGGGTGTGATTGCTCCACCCCGATGCACCGACGTGCTGTAGTGTATACGGAGGAGTAATGCTGAAAGAGAATCTCATTCTCCGTTAGAATAGTCCAGGAATTCCGTGCTCAAGTATTCTCCTCCCTGATCTCATCATAGGACATAATACTTATACCCATTTTGGTTCTCTACTTCAAACTTATATTCTGTGGATATCTCAAAAGGTTCAGACTTGTGTTTCAATAAGAACACATGTGCGAATCTTGAGAGATCATCAGTGAATGTAATGAAGTACTAAGAACCAGTCCTGACATGTGTAGACAGGGGACCTTCATACATCAGCATGTATCGATCCCAAGAGTTCACTAACTCTTTCTCTGTTTCCAATAAACGGAGCTATGGTCATCTTATCTTTGTGACATGACTGGCAAGTTTCACAAGATGTAAATTCAAACTGATTTAAATATGCATTTTTATGTAACTTAGCTAGTCGGGTCGCATTGATATGACCTAGTCTACAATGCCTCAAGAAGGATTCGTTCATTTCTGAACTCTTCCTCTTGTGTGTGTTCTATACTTTAAGAACTGTAGTTTGATTTAGAACGTATATTCTTTTAGATAACGCGCCTGAACCGATCAACTCTTAATATAGGAAATGTTCAAAACATTATCCAACAATACAAAATTATATCCTTCTTTACTAAATAAAGAGACTGATATGATGTTGTACATCAGGTTCGGTATCTAATAACAATCGTTCAGAATCAATGTATTTGGTAATACAGGGTGATAACTGTCAACAGACTTGGCTGCAACACTTGCACCATTTTTAACTCTTAAAACTTATCACCCTTTCTCAATTCTCTACCTATCTGTAGCCCATGTAACAGATTACATATGCGGGATCCTGATCCGGTATCTCATACCCAGGACGTAAAGGATACTGAAAAACAGTTCTTTGTAATAAACACACCCGAAGAAGATGCATCAGCATGCACTTTCTTCGTTTGGGCGGCACGGGAATTCTGGTAATCCCATATTTCCTGCTCAGTCTTATAACAATTATAAGTTGGAGCGGGACCAACGTTCCTTAGCGTGGTATAACAAGCGGGTTCAGTCAATACATCTGTATTATTATCTTGATTAAGGCGTGACATGGTCGCTACCTGGAGAGAGAGAGAGAGAAGAAAACACTCAGCGTATGCTCTTACAAGATTAGATTGGTTATCAATATATCTAATCAGGACGGCTCCCACTGTTTTAATCAAATCTTCCTTCAAAGCCTAAAAGGAAAGACTAGCCGGGATTAATTACACATACAAGTTCGCCAATCTTTCAGCCAGGCCAGTGCCAGTACTTTGAGGGAGGTTCCCCATGCTTTCGCACGGACCTAATTAACATAAACCTCGTTTTCCCAGGGGCGTAACCCCGTTGACACCTTTCTAGACACCTACTTGATCGGCTAATTGTAATGTGTAAAACTCTCCCAGGAGTAACTCTTACTCGCAGTGGGTATCGGGATCCAACTATCTCATAGAAGGTATGCAACCTCATTGCAAATTTCAACACTTGAAATTCCCAATAATATTTTACCTCTAGCGTGATATGACCTTGGCGCGTGCCAAACAACCCATAGTCCGCTAGTCAAGTTCAACCCGTGCATTTCCTGATTGAAATAAACCCACCCGTACGACCCTTAACGCATGGCAAACAACGCTGTACGAATACCCAAACTCAATCGCATCATATGCTAGCAGATAAGTACTAGTTAGCTACCGTATACTGCACCTTGACGCATGCCAAACTACCGCAGCACGAATACTAAGTAGTACTTATCTGAAATGACGGAGGGCTACGATAGGTTTTTAAGAAAACCCTTTGCGTAATGAACTTGATATCGTTGTAGAATCGAGCGATTTTGAAAAGGAGTGCTTTTGAGGCCTTTACTAGTTTTGCTAAAGAGGTCACTCCCGGTGAAGAGATCTCGGCTCTTTCCTTATCGGATAAGGTGTAGGATACTTCACAAATACCGCTATGCAAAGCAAAAACCATAAAAACAATCAAAAGACAAACCGAGTTTGTAGCATCTGCTAGTTTCGCTAAAGAGGTCACTCCCGGTGAAGGGATCTCGGCTCTTTCCTTATCGAATAAGGTGCTGGATATTCTACAAGGAATATCGCTATGCAAAGCAAGAACTAGAGCTACCAGTTTTCGAGACAAGTTTCTACAACATCTTTAGGTTTCTTTTATTTCATTAATCTCATTAATGAAGTCCCATAAATATTATGCTTCACAAGCATCACGTTTGAAATGAAATCAACAATATACAATATATATATCGCATATATATAATATAAATATTCGCCTCAGGCGGTAATATGATCTCATCACAGAACATTGCAGCAGAAGAACATATATGAAATATTGGATATACTAGGATCTCCGTGTTTTATTTTAAGCCTGTATGAAACACGGATTCCACGATCGTGATGAATAGCCAATCCCACACCCCTAAATCCCTACGAGAGCGGCAAGCAACCCTACCAAGAGTTAGGAGACCCGGTCTCGACTCCTCGAGATGGTCTCCTACTGGACCCTAGAACCCGGTTACTTATGTTTCCCGCCTTGGGTCTATCCTAATGCGGAAAAGTAAATAATATACAATGGTGACATCATCCTCGACCCGGAAGTGCCCCAATAAAAGAATATTACATACAATGAATTTTACATGAATGAAAATGAAAAACTCTCATCTCACATAAAACCCCCGGCTATTCAATCACGACGATCCATTATAACATATCACAGCAACACATAACATCACATGTCATCAACGTAAGTAACTATGCGTATCCCAATTGTCGTTAATATATAGCACCGAAACCAGCGATACACCACATATTACACTTACGGTCGCAAAAAAGAAAGTGAAAAACTACAACTGTTGGAATCCGCAACCTCCTTAGACATCGCATGCCTAACCAAATGAATTCCTTAGACATCACATGCCTAACAATTATAAACCCCGCATTTTAGTCTCGATCTCGAAAACACTTTTCAATATCTAGTCGGGCAATTCAACAAGATTCCCGACATCCTGATCGAATGCTCGTCGGAAACTTTAGTAGACGGCCGCACCCTCCGATGCCGTCGACGAAGTGCACTAAGGCGGAACACTGCTGCCGCGAGCACCCGAACGGATGATTTTGGCGACGGGGTTCTCCTACAGCCACTTGGTCGGGGATATGGGGCGTGATTATCTATTAAGTTTACCCGGCGAGTATCCGCGTACACTACGTGATTGCGACGGACTTTTGATCGCATCAAAATTCCGTGGCAACCGATCAACTGAGACTAAACCGCTAGATTTATAACATTCAATTTAGTTATCTCATAACTACATGTGGATTCCAAATATTGTATCCCATCACATAATATCCGGACGACGTTAAACTCTTCGATCGATTCATCAAAGTCCCACAATTTCCCGATAGCTCAACACTTGAGCACAGTTTTAGTAATACCCAGAAGATGCCATAGTACCTATGAACCAGCCGTAGAAGGGTCAAACCAACGCCTCACATGTAAAACGCTAAACTACCACAAACCCTAGGGTTCAAGTGGTGGTTTTGACGGCCACATAATCGAGTTAAGGTTTCGTTCTTCTAGAGGGTCCACGGAATCACTTGCATGTTTTTCCGAATACGTTAAACTTGGAAAAGGGGGTTTTTGACATTCGATCGAACATTTTAACATTGTCTAGACGATATGTGAAACACCCGAAACAATGTTAAAACTACGAATACGAAACACTCTGAATTGCTGATAGTGTAAAATTATATCACATACATAATTAGCAAAAATAAACAACACCTGAAACACCAAAATCCAGCAACTGGAACACAACAAAAAATTTAACCCATTCCCTCACTTGGAGGCCGAGGTCGCCGGACCTGCATGCAATGTTGCCGGCCATGGTTTGAGGTGCTGGGGTGAAATTTCTTGTGTGTTCATTATGTATCACATACAACATTCTGCACTTGTTTAAATAATTTTTTGACAACAATTTAAAAACGACAGAAATTAGGGTTTTCCGTTTCAAGTTTCGGAGTTGTTTCGGTTTCGTAATTCTAACAAAATCCGCATTAATTTCTAGCATGGCTCTGATACCACTGAAGGGTTACCCAAGATGGCAGCAAGGTTTCGGGAGGCATTGTCCATGCCAAAATAAAAATTTTGTCGTTTTAGTTAACCCTAAACTAGATCGTTAACTAGAAATAATACGGGAAACATTTGCAAACACTTTGCAACTAATAGTGAGCAAGGAATACAATCTTTGTAGACCGGTCCTTCACTTCAAATAGCTCCGTGTAGTAGTCCCCTCCGCTGGGATCTCAAGCTCCGGACTCTAGAGAGGCTCCGTAGAAGATACAAACGTGCTTGCTTCGAAGACTTCGACACCGAAAATGATCTACGTCGGGGAGACACTAACTCAAGCTATTCTTTCACTAGGTCAAGAACTTTGTGAAGAGAACACCCTATACTACATGGCAAGTAGTAGAGGATGATGAAGTAGGAAGTGGGCTCACTTTAGAATTGATTTTCTCACACTTTTTCTCATAGCACTATTAGAGCTAGCAAGCTTTTTCATAGAGCTTGATGAAGAAGAAGAAGAAAGAATAATTCATCATATGAATTAATTCCCTCAATAATGTAACCATGGGTGAGTTAAGCTATCATGTTTAACTCATGTAGAGAATTGACCAAGGTATGAGGTTAAGGGTTGGGTTAAAGAATATCAAGAGAAATACAAAAGAGTGGACTTTGTCAAAGTTTCTCCAAACTTCTTCCAAGCTTGAGAACTTTGACTAAGTCTTTCTCATTTGTTAAATCTTAAGATATAAACAAAACCCTAATCTTAACTCTAATCATGGTATAACTCTCATACACCCATCTTGCATGTATCATCAACCATGACACAATGCATGTACACAAACATACATATCACATATGTACAATGTGCACACAAAGTGAGAAAATAAATCTTAAGTGAGCAAATACTAGTTAATGTAATGTAATATATCAAATATATAATTATACATTAAATTATTAAATCAACTCTTGATTTAATAATCCGGTTATAACCGACTAATATCATGTGTAACAACTTATCGAATCAACTCTTGATCCGATAACCCGGCTATATCGCATACAACTGATCAATGTCACAAATCGCGAGAATAGAATACGGTATCACATATCGTATCAATCTCGGTCCCGCACATATCACATATGTGCTCCTACTTCGTTTCGCTTGAGCCAGGAAACCCCTGTGTAGGACTCTAAACACTCGTCAATACGCCGGCAATAGGTGATGATCATATCAAACACCCACAAGCCGCAAGCAGTCTGGTAAACATAATGGCCACCCGAGTATTGAGCGATCAGAAGATCAACAAGCAAGCCTGCTCATACTCCTGCGAATCCAATCAATAACACTATCGTACAGTCCGGTCTCTTCGTCTGATATGTCGCATATCTCGTCTAGGGGTGGTAAACGCCAGACCCCAGTAACTCGATAAGTCGTGTCGATATGAGGCTCATAACGGGTCGAGAAACTACTAATAACACTTACCAGTATATCTCTGAAGCTGCCTTGGCCAAGGCAGCTTCCTGTTATAGCCAATCGAACACTGCGCAACATCAACTCCCTATACCGGGAGAGACGAAACCCCTCCTATCGCTCATTGCCTCCATGTGACTCGGGACTGTACCCAAAAGCCGCCGTTTTGGACGCCCTCTTGGACGTGGTATGATGGAAATCAAAGCACAGTGGTAATCACACAAGACTCTATGACGATCTCAGGTTTACAGACTAACATGTACCAGTGTCACCAGAGAACTGTCATCTGACATGAGGTATAATACCATCTGGGAGTTCTCGACAAGTCCGTCCAGTGTACCCAGTCTCCACTGAGCACCCGTATACTGTCTCTGATGTCAAACACCAATGGATATGGGATCATCCATCGCCCATCTGTATGGGTCGAGAAGCTATATGCCAGTCTACTCTGGTATATCGATGCCCTGTCTCGATACACCCTCGATTAGGAACATTTGAAGGATGTACTTAGCGACTACACTGTCCCCACTAGTATGATCTGCATCATAGTCCTGGTAGTCAAGTACTCATCCTAAGGGATTTATCAATATGTAACATAGAGATAATCAGTGTACACGTTAAGATAAAGAGCAACCAGATAGCATACTATCATATCGAGTAAGAAAGTCCTCCCTATATATGTCCAAGCATCCACTACAATATACATCATATGTACAGTAATGGCCTCTAGGGCATACATATAACTTACACCTTGATAGCCTACCTCGGGAGGTATTTTATATCGAACTGGGACAACTTTCACCTCCATTTCTCCATGCGACCAGAGGACTCGGGGGAGGCGAGGATAGCCCCCAAAAGCCGCTCGGTAAGAACGAGGATGGTGTGCACCTGGAAATAGTGTCGTAGTTTCCTTAAGGCTACGACGAGTGCCAAGACGATCTTCTCTATGGTTGGGTACCTCGTTTCCACGTCCTTAGAGACATGGCTCACATAGTATACCGGCTTCTGGACTCCCTCGACCTCTCGGACGAGCACCAAGCCTGTTGCTTGGTCGGATACTGCTAGATATAGTGATAGCTCGTCCCCTTCAACTGGTCGGGTGAGCAGTGGGGGAGTCGCAAGGTGCCTCTTTAATTGCCCAAAGGCGGTCGGGCACTCCTTCGACCACTCGAACCTTGGTATCTTCCTTAGAGCTTTGAAGAATTGGAGGCACTTCTCCCCATACCTCGACATGAAACGGCTCAGAATGGTTACCCGCCCTGTCAGCCGCATGATTTTGACGTTAGTCTTGGGCGCGGACATGTTAAGGATGGTGCCGATTTTCTCTAGGTTAGCTTTGATTCTACGGTGGGTGACCATGAAACCGAGGAACTTTCCACCAGTGACCCCGAATGCGCATTTGGCGGGGTTCAGTTTCATTTTGTATTTGCGGAGGACGTCGAAGGCCTCGCCCAGATCCTTGGCGTGTTTGTCTGATGAGACTGATTTAACGAGCATGTCATCGACGTAAACTTCCATGTTCCTGCCGATCTGCGGCTTGAACATGCAATTGACCAAGCGTTGGTACGTAGCTCCGGCGTTTTTGAGGCCGAAGGGCATCACTTTGTAGCAGTATACCCCCCCCAGTCCATTGTGAATGCGGTGAGATCCTCGTTTGCCGGATTCATACGGATCTGGTTGTAGCCGGAGAAGGCATCCATGAAGCTTAGTAGCTCGTGGCCTGCCAAGCTGTCGACGAGCTGATCTATCAGAGGATAGAGATAGTTGTCTTTCGAGCAGGCCTTGTTAAGGTCGGTAAAGTCAACGCACATGCGCCACTTCCCGCTTGACCTTTTAACCATGACTACGTTCGCCAACCATTCCGAGTAAGGCGCATTCTAAATGAAGTTGGCGGCGAGGAGCCTGTCTACCTCATCCTCGATTGCCTTTTGCTTGATCGGGGTGAAACTTCGGATTTTCTGCCTAACGGGTCGGACCATAGGGTCCACCCTGAGCTTGTGAGATATGATTTTGGGGTCGATCCTAGGCATGTCGGCAGGTGCCCAGGCGAACACATCAAAGTTGTCTGAGGAAGTGAACCAGGTCGTCTTGCTGAGTCCCCGTCAAAAGTGACCCGATCTGAACGGTACGTTCACTGTTCCTTTCTACGAGGGGGACCTCTGTTAGTGGCTCCACCGGGGTCCCTCGGACCTCTTTTTACTCATCTCTAGTGTTTAGAGAACCCTTGATATCACCTTCGCCCTCAACTTCATTGTTTGGGCGCTCAGACGTAGATGTTGCGGTGAAGCAAACCTTTGCGGTTCGTTGGTCCCCATAGGCCTGACCTATACCGCCTTAGTCAAGCGAGAATTTAATCGCTATATGGTAAGTCGATATCTGGGCCCGGAGGGAGTTCAGCGTCGGGAGACCGAGGAGGACGTTGTAGGCCGATGGGATTCTGTCGTGCCCCGCTTCCCGGTATACGGCGGAGGGGACGGGACGAGGCCGCTACGTATCTACTTTGAAGTAAATACGCTAAGCGTATCTAAGCAATATAAAAGTAAAGCACAAGGGACAAGATATAATAAAAACAGCAACTTTATTTATTCACATTCTTTCTGTACAAAACATGGAAAGTAAATACAACTGAAATAAAAAAAACAATGCCTAAACAATGGCATAACAGAAATGAAAAAGTACTGAATGGAAAGTATACAATGACTAGAGCTTAGGGTCTTCACTGAACTGGTCCAAGTCTTCAGCAGAACGCTCGATCTCAGAAATGTCCAGATCACCTGACGATATTCAAAGAAGAAAGAAAGAGAATGTTGTCAGCGAACAAATCATTCGGTAAGTCCTAAAGATAAGAGAGAAGTAGGATAGACAGAATAAGAAAGTAACTTTTAATGTTGTATTATATTGTTATAGTGTTGTGTTAACGCTGTTGTTTGTAACTTGGTACAGAAGATGCAAGTGTATACGAGAGGAGTCCCACTTACACCGGAGACTTTGGTAACCCGTAGTACAAGGCTCCGTCAATAATACCACGGAACAACGGTATGGATGTAATTACGTCTTAAGTGACCACCTCGTGCCACCTTTAACATATTCCGTACCAGTCTCCCCCTTAAACCCCGTGTTATCTTAATTGTATTGTTGTATTATATTGTAAACTGTATAGATTGTATGTTTGGATGACTGACCGAAACCATGATATCAGTAAACGAATGTAACTGGAGAATCATGTATGTAACTGTAGAATCATGGATGTAACTGTATAATCATGTAAATGGTATATATATCCATGGATCGGTTCGGTCAAGTTGATACATTGAATAATGGATTCATGTTGAATTGTAATATTGTAAATTGTAAATTGTAGATTGTAAATTATAGATTGTAGACTGTAGATTGTAGATTGTAAATTGTACTTGAATCATATTCAAGTCAGATTATACTGAGACTCAAACTGAGTCAGACAATTAGAAAAGTAAATTGAAGTCCTGATTGTTTTGATATTATCGGTAACAGCTGCACATGGGTGGCAGGATTTGTGTCTTTTTCAAAGACGATTACCGTATTGATAACACCGTTGTTAATTTGTCTACCTTAGATAGGCAAGCACCCACTTCTCCGGCTCCCTGAGGCTCAAGAGATTGGTCCCGCTTAAACCTATGTTTACTAGGGTCCTTAGGGTAATTTATAGAACTTAAGGGGGTTTTATATAAAAATACTTTGTATAGTTTTCAAAATACACCCCAAGTATTTATTATCATCTTTAGAGTTGTAATGAATGTAGATTTTATAAATGTGATATTTCTAATGAGAATATCCTAAATTCATAATAAAAGTTTATTTGTAATATTGATTTGTATCGAATTCATGGTATTTTAGTATAAATGATTCTTGTGATTTTTTAAAAGAGTTGAAATATTTATAATAATTCAAAATAAATATTTTAATGTTACATATACATATATTTATATGAAAATAATTTTAGTATATATATTATATTCTAGAAATCTCGTTTTTCTTCAGATGTCGTATTTTAAATTTTTCGAGACCGAATGCTCCTTGCGGAGGTCTGCATCTCGCACTACTAAGCCCGAGGACGTGCGATAATCCGCACCATCCCGAACGGGTTCCCCAAATGGGTTGTAGCGGCGCTTTGCAAAGATTTGTGCAAAATACTAAATCCTTTAGAAAACGGTTTTTATTAAGTAAATGGTATTTATTTGCAATGATTTGTTTTCCCGTATTCTATATTCCCAAGGGTATTGTGCTATGTTTCATATGAGTGTTGTGAGGAGATGGTCATTACCTCATGATCTACTTAATGGTATAGCAAGTTTTATGATGTTAAATGTAGAATTGAAACTATGTGGTATTTAAATGAAAAATACTGTAAAATGAAATAGTAATTATTTTTTATTTGAAACTTGATCAATATGGTTGATTAATGTTTAATAGTCAACATGAATTGGTTTAAGTATGATTGTATTAAAGAAAAGTGAGGTTTTATAAAGAATCCGAATCGAAAATCGGATTTGTTCCGATTCCGTCGGGTTTTATAATTCCGTATTTCTTGAATAGAATAGAGAAGTTAGAAATGGGACTTACGGGTTTAGGGCAACCAGGAGAGGGAGAAGGATCGGGAGGAGTCGCCGGTGCGTCGTTTCGTCGCCGGGAGCTTCTAGGATGGTCGTCGGAAGTTTGCCGGAAAATTCGCCGTAGCTTCGTTTCTTGCTCGTTTTCAAAGTACACAAGGTTTCTAATGTTTTCTTGAGAGTCGGCTCAGAGTTTTGGGATGAGGGGGTATGTGTAGGGTTGGTATTTATAGGGTTAGGTTAGGGTTAGGGTAGATGAAGGGTTTTAAATTAAAAATGTAAAAAAATGTATTAAAAATTCATTAAAAATAGAGTAAATGGGGATTAATGGTGTATCTGGAACCGATCTAATTAAATGGAGTGTGCAGGGGTTATGAGAAGACCAAAAGCCAGGATTTTCCTGTTGACGACTCGGCAGACCGGCCTAATCCGGCCGGCGGCGCCGGCCGACTCAGGCCTAGTCGGGAGCTCGGAAGGTGGGGGTCGCCTGATATACTCTCTGTACATTTAGTTTTTCAGGTGTAGTGGGAAAATTTGGAGTTATCACGTGTTGACTGTTGGACTTCTAAAAATTTCAAAATAAAACAAATTTAAAAATAATGCGGGGTATGGGATTTGAACTCTGGTGGCTTGGTTCAGCAGTGCAAAGTCTTACCAATGAGCCACAAGCTCCTTCTTGTAATTATGGAGCTATTTAATTACTTAAAATAGTCACAGAAAATATAAATACCCCAAGTATACATTAATTTTAAAGCAAATTTTTGTACACTAAAAATGGAGTTGTTACATTCTTTTAATTTGAAATTAAAAAGCAAAATAATTACTTATATCTTGTGCTCAGGCTAAAATACCCCTTTATGGATTTTGAAAAAAATATTTGAAAAAATTTGTATAGGAAAATTAGAGTTGTTACAGATTCTCACGACGATAAACTCCACAGGCACGGTGCGCGTACGGCCCGCCTCCCCGATGTTAAACTGGAGGGTGATTACCCCTTCCGCCAGGATGGAGTAGTTAGTGAACCCTGACAGGACGTGGACAGTCGGCCTTAGGTCCGACGGGGTGAGTCCCATGCGCTGAAAGCAGTTATAAAAGAGAATGTCTACCGAGCTTTCCGAGTCGACCAGTATCCTCTGTACTTCATAGCGGTGGACCCGAGCTGTGATCACCAGCGGGTCGTTGTGAGGCAGGGATATACCGTGGAGGTCCCCGTCGGTAAATATGATCGGCTCGGCTGCTTTAGCCTTTTTCCTCGGGTGGTCGCCAATCTCCCCGATCGGTGAGGGACGCTGAGTCTCGTCGGTTCCCGTCGTACCCCCTGCTGACACGACCATGATTTTGCCAATTGTCAACTCGCCGGGAGGGGATGGTGCTCTTGCTCTCGGTCGGCCTGTCGCTTGTCTCGCAAGTACGCTGTCAGGTGCCCCGAGCGGATTAACTCCTCGATATAGTCTCGGAGCTGCTTGGAGTTCTCGGTAGAGTGGCCCTGCGACCGGTGGAAAGCGCAGTAGGGGCCCGAGTGCGCTTTGCCGCCCTATTCAAGACTGGGGGGAGTTTGATGAATCTCTCGCTCTTAGCCTCCTCCAACAGTACCGTCTGGGAGACGTTGAGCGGGGTGTACTCCTGAAACTTCGGGGAGTAGGGCTTTGGCCGCTCAATCTTCTTTTTCTCCTCCCTGGCCCTTTTCTTCTGATCGGTTTGCTCTGTCCGAGGTAGATTGGCGTTCACATCGGACTCGAGCTAGATCTCACATTCGGTCCAGGCCTTTACCTCGACTATGGTCTTAGGTTGTGCTAATGTAAAGGAGCGTAGCCACTCCTTGTGCCTAAGACCCGACCTAAGGGCCGTAATGACCATCTCGTTTCGGTGTTCTAGGACCTCAAGAAGGGCGTTGTAGAAGCGGGTGACGTATCCTTTGAAGGATTCTTTGTCCCCGCTCTTTATGGTGAAGAGATGGTCGACGATCCGCTTCTACCATCTGTTCCCAACGAAGTGGCCGAGGAATTGGGTGGCCAGCTCATCGAAGGTAAAGATCGAGCGCGGCGCGACTCCTCGGAACCAGTCTCGTCCAGAGCAGATGATAGTGGCGGGGAAAGCGTGGCATTGTGCGGCGTCGGAACAGTCCTGGAAACTCATCCCGGCCGTGAACGCGTCCAAATGGTCCTTCGGGTCGGACTTCCCGTCGAAGAGGGGGACCTTTGGAGGCTTGTTCCGGGAGGAAACGTGGATGGCGAGTAGTTCTTTGGTGAAGGGCTTCATGAGCAATTCGGCGGCATACTTAGCCCCGTCGCTCGAAGGACGATTCTCCCGATGCATGCCTTCGATTTTCTTTTCGAAGGCGTCGAGTCGGTCGTGGTGGGTCCCGTCCGCACGACCCCGTCGAGGGAGGGGGTGCCAGTCATTCCTGGATGCAGACGAGCTAACCGACACCTTCTCGGGAGGGACAGGGGCGCGATGGGCCTCGGGGCAAGGTGCTCTGGCGAGAGATCTCGGTGTTGGGCTGTGAGGCGCCCAGCGGGTCATTGAACATGTTAGCCCGAAAAATCTGCAGCCGCCGGAGACAGCGAGGCTGTGTTCAGTCGTGCCAACGCGGGCAGAGTCTTCTCTCCCTCTGTAGGGTTCTCCGTCACGCCCCGCTTCCCAGAGTACGCTAAGATCGGCACGTGACAGAGCCAACCATGGTACCTGTGGATAGGAAATATCCCTCCACAGTCACATTACGGTTGTCTATAAGATATCAAGAACAGGAAAGTAAAATAAACTATCTAGTATATGTCCATATGCCAGAATAAACGAGTCAAGAAATAACATGCGAAAGCAATAGATCCAATCTGTAGGGTGTTTTTCGTCACCCCATTGAGATGGGAATACGCGCGCGCTTGTCAGGCACATTACAAATTCCCCCTGCCTAGGGTAAGCTGGGGTTTATTGATTACGGGGATCCGAATCTCCGGCAGCCGCGGACTAAGCTGCCGTTAATTACCTCTCGCCTTTGGGGCGAGGGAACCTCCGATTGACGGGTTAAACTGGTCATGCGAACTCAATGTGCAGTGTACGTGTGTGTTGTTTTTTGAAAGGGGGTTTTGGATATGTCGGGAGCCACGCAGAGTTTTTACGGGGGTCCCACTACCCGGATAGCGGGCTGGGGATCAAGGGGGCTAGCAGCCCCCTTGCGGGATGCGGGGCAGCACCCCGTTAGAAATTTTTTTCTAACAGGGACAGTGTCGTGGTGTATGTGTGTGTGCACATATGTATACATATATATATATATAAGGAAAAAAAAGGAAGAAAAGGTATCCAAAGGATGCGTGGGGGCAGCACCTTGGGTGCTATGCTCCTAGGTGCTGTGCGCTCAGGCGCTAGAGTGCCACGTGTCGGCACGTGGGCGCTCTGCGCTTGAGCGCTGGGCACTTGAGCGCAAGCGCGCCACGTGTCGGCATGTGGGTGCTTTGCGCTTTAGCGCCTAACGCTCGAGCGCAAGTGTGCCATGTGTCGGCACGGGGGAGACTTGCGCTTGAGCGCTGGGAGCTTGAGCGCAAGTGTGCCACGTGTCGGCACGGGGGAGACTTGCGCCTGAGCGCTCACGCTAGAGCGCAAGCGCACCACGTGTCGGCACCGGGGCGATTTGCGCTCGAGCGCAAGCGCACCACGTGTCGGCACGTGGACGCTTTGCGCTCGAGCACAGGCCGCTGTAGCGCAAGCGCGCCACGTGTCGGCACGTGGGCGCTCTGCGCTCGAACGCTGAGCGCTTGAGCGCAAGCGCGCCATGTGTCAGCACGCGGGCGCTCTGCGCATGAGCGCCGGAGAGAAAAAGAAGCTTTTAGCCTAAAAAATTTCTCGGAAGAGAAATCATAGAGGAGTTGGACTCCTGAGTGTGTTTCTTTTTTTTGGGTTTAGTGAAAGGGGTTCTTCTTCTTCCTCCTCTGTTAGCTCGATCTTGAAGATCAAGAGATGTGAGATCTCAAAATCTCTCCTTTTTGGGATCTAAAGACAGATCTAAGTTCCCCTTTGTGGGTTTGGTGGTGAAAAACTATTTTGTTTTTGAAAAGGAAGAGTAAAACTCTTGATTTAATTCAGAAGAAAGAAGAAGGTTTGAGACCTTCAGAAAAGGGAAAGAAATACAAACCCTAGATTTTTGAGAGAATGAAAGTATTTTTTTTATTCATCATCATGTTGCCTTTTATAGGCTTACATGTTTACATATAGCCCCTTGGGCTTCACAAAATGGCATTTTGCCTATCCCATGGCTCATGTGCCATTTCATTTTTGCACATAAGCCATGAACTTACAAAATATTGGTTTTATGCCCATTTTGCATACATTCATGTATAAAAAATTACATAAAAATTATTTATTACATGATTTTGTTGTTGGCATGAAGGAGGCTGGCCACGGGCTCGACTTGGGTATGGACCCGCTTGACCTGGACTTGGGCCCACCTAGCTTGGGGGTTGACCTTGACTTTGACTCGGTCAACCGGGGTGTAAATTTTTACCCCAACACAATAAACAATAATAATCTGGAATGTACGGAAATAACTAAACTAACTGGATACTAACAGGATCTTCACTGCTCGGCCTGACGGCGGAAATACTCCTGATCAGGCTGCGACAAAGGTAGAGAATCTGGGCCATGTAAAACCCAGACGTCAGTGCGTCATAACATCAATAATAATATAATCAGGGGATAACAAGTCATGCAGGCATGAATTATAAAAAGGTACATGAATGTAATAAGTGAGCAGGGATATAGAACAGTGAAGTGTAACAGTATATGTGGAGTGCAGCGGTGAAACTAAATTGTGCTACTGGGTTAACTACTCTCAAGTCTGTGAAATCAATTTGATGAATCGTCGATATAACTCAATAGTATCTCGTGCGTGCCCGGGACCACGGTCCAGATTCTCGGGCTGAAACCGAGACATGCCGCTAGGCACTAAACAAGAAACATGTACCGATGAATGATGTCAGCAGCAGCATCCCCGGACTGGCCTAGCCCGTAAAACCGATCAGTATAAGTAGCGAACTGTCGAGTTACAAGTCAGGTTTCATCATTAATTTCCCCATACCCCCAAATTATGTGTTCAAGTCAGGTATTGATAAATCTGAGGCGAATGCCAACACAGGATCAAGCAGGAACAGGTTTGTCTATACAGACAACAGGATATGTCCATCGGGACAACATGTCAGAATTGTCGCCATTAGGAACAGGATCAGGTAACATGTTAAGTAGTGATATATCAGGTCATGTCAGGTAATGTACATGTATCAAGTCATGTCAAGTAGTGGTGTATCGGGTCAAGTCAGGTAGTGTACATGTATCAAGTCCTGTCAAGTAGTGGTGTATCAGGTCATGTCCAGTAGTGCACAGGTATCAAACGGGTGCTCATAATCAAACTGTAGCAAGTATTGAATCAGGGTGAAAGTACGGATGTACAATAAAAGCATGGATGCACAAATATCGATTAGGGGTTACATCATGACTATGTAAGGTGCACAATATCAAGCATGAGGTGTCAATATAACAACAATATGTAATAATGTGACATGATATGCGAATAGATATAGAATTAATGGTATGGATGCATAAATATCGATTAGGGGTTACATTTATAGTTCCAATACTAATTAGGATATACTTTATTAAGCATGGGGTGTTACTATAATAATAATATGAATTAATGTGATCAATAGATGCAGTTATATATATTTTAAATGATATGGATGCAAACGGGTATCCGAAAAACAGTAAAACTTTAGTATGGATGTACAATGTGATAAACGGGTAACATTTTACTCATATGGATGCATAATACTATACGTCGCATGTAGCAAGATGATTTAGCATGCGACTAGACATGTAAATAATGATACGGATGCACACAGACGTCATATAACAGTAAAATGATAAACTGGTAAATGCGGAATGTACAACTAAACAATATGAGATGTAAATATTCCATTGGGTGCGGTATATTGTAATATAGTATGTAACAAGATAGGTTTGCATGCACTAGATATGAAATAACTTGTACGGATGCTTACGGATGTCGTAAAACTATAAAACTAAACATGGGATGCATAATTTAAAATACAAGTGTTGTATTTATTTAAATGGATGTAAATAGAGTAATATAGCATGTAGCAAGATAAACTTGGCTCGATGGATCACGATACGGATACGTACGGTACGTCCAACGTCGGTAAAACGTCGCAACGCACGCACGGCACGAGACGGGTCCAGGAAAGGCAAGAGCACGACCACGCTGGCTGGGAACGTCCACTGGATTGCTCGGACCATCGGCAGCGGCACGGCTCCGGCGATCGTCGGAAAATACGGATCAAGAAAGAGAAAGAGAAAGAAAAAGAAGAAGGAAGAAGAAGAAGAAGAAGGAGAAGAAGATAAGGGTTCTGAGGTTGTCTCGGGTCAGAGGGGGTGGCAAGGGAGCGATGACGGTGATAGGTCGGAGCTCCGGCAAGGTGTTGTGAGGGTGCTCGGCAAAGGCAGCGAGGTGTAGGGTTCTTGAAGTCGGGGTGATTGGGTTCTTGGTGTCAAGTTTCTGCGGTGAAGAGAGGAAAGAGGAGAGATGAGGATGGTGATGATGACGAGGTGATCGGCGGCGATGGAGGTGCAGTTTTTGGGTGATGGGTTCACGGGCTTGGGTGTGCATGATGATGGTGCTTGGAAATGGAGGAGGAAGAAGAAGGAGATGACGAGGAGGAGGAGGAGGAGGAGAAGATGGAGGCTCGGTTGAGGTCGAGGGTGATGAGAAGTTAGGTTAGGGTTTGAAGAGGCTGGGTTTTCTCGTGGGGCTCGGAGATTTAAAAAGAGAAGAAGAGGAGAGAAAGAAGGAGGGTAAGTGTAGCGGGAGCGGCGATGACGAGATTCGAGAAATCTACAGGAACCGCGAGAGGAGAAAGAGCGCGCGAGAGGAGAGAGAGCGCGCGAGAGATAACGAGAAAGAAAGAGAGAGTGAGTGGGGTCCACAAAAGAGGAGAGAGAAATGTCAGTGAGTGTGTGAGAGAGAGAAAATGGGTTGCTAGTAAGTTTAGATTTTAATTTAAAAAGATTTGTTAGTTTTATAAATTTTAAATTGTGTTAAATTTTAATAAAGATCTTATATTAATAAAATTGGATTTTCTGGTAAATACAGATTTAGTCCAAAATACGCCCGGGTCGGGTCTAAAAATTTAGTTTCAAAATACGAAAAATATATGCAACGACCAAAATTAAAAATAAATGTCCGGCTAACAAAAATGCATACCACCAAGAACGGATGCACGTACGTGCGCGTAGCCATCCAAATATATCCGTTTCACTGAACGGGACGAGAACAAGATGCGCGGATGCTAACACGGGGTTAGGGATATCACACAGGCCATACAATATATTTTTAAAATATTTTATATGAGTTAAAATGTTATATTAAAATGCAGATGCTAGATAAAATGTAAGTATGCAATGTACAAATAAATAAAAGTGCACGAGTTCATGTAACAGATCAGGATAAATCATAAACATGAATCAAGACGGATTTCAAGCAAGCGGGTCAGGTCGGATGCAAATACAGATGTCAAATACGCTATTCGCACCCAAAACACGATAAAGCAGGAAAAATACCATAAATAAAGAAATACTCAAAATAGAACCGGTATAAATAAACTAGGGTGTTACATTCTCGGTCCCGAGCTGGGGGAGCAGCAACCTGGAGAGCTTGCCCGGCCGTTTGGACACGGACGAGTGCATCCACGACGGACGCGAGTCGATCTATCCGATCGGATAGGGCATGAATGGCGTTCGGGGGAGGAGGGGATTCTCTCTCGTCTCCACTACGAGGAGGCCGACAACTGGTGTTTAGATCGTCGCGGTGACCGCTTGCCATGAAGTCGAGTTCGAAAGATGAATTTTCGTTGAGTGGAACTAAGTTTCCCACATACGGTGCCAACTGATGGATCTCTGGATTTCCTTCAGATGTTACCTTTCGTTGATCCGCTGTGAGCGCTGATGGATGGCTGAGATTGGATTTGGAGGGTTAACTCCTGAAGCGTGTGGATCTCAATGGGTTTTATGTTGTTGAGGCCGAGCTACCTGTAAGGAAGTCCTGGGGTGGTTGTGCCACCGAGGACCCTCCGACGATCAAGTTAGACGGGGTATTTTGGCAGAGTAACGGTTTATTAGGGTAAAAATCGCTCATCTGTCGTCTGAGAGAGGGGTTTATATAGTGGCAGCAATGGACAGACGGGCGCGAGATTCATGCCGGCCGTTATGCCCCTGGCGTCACGCCCGCATGATAGGCGGGATTCCCCATTAATGACGAGATATGCTCGTTAATGGGGGATCGTGATGGTATGGTACGCGGGATCATGGGCGGCGGATATCTCGCGCCTGGCGAGATTCACGGCGACGCCTGTGATCGGTGTTATGGGTCGGTCGGTGAGACCGAGAAAGATAAGCTCGGCGGGAGGCTCGAGAATGAGAGAGAGGCCGAGGCATCTTGGTTCTGTGATGGCTCGGAGGCGCGCTAGGGGTGGCCTGGAAGGCCACCGAAGGTCGGTAACATTCTCGGGTCGCAGGCCCGAAGTATGCTTTCAACGTACCGTTCTTGATCCTTTCTTGTAAGTTCTGGGACACGTCATCTGCCACGTGTCATGATCTGCGGAGTCACCGATATCGAGCATCATCAAAAAGTAAAAGCATCTAAAAGAATTTATTTTTGCCTATTGGAGCCGAATGTCTTGCCCGGCCATGCAAAATTCATCTATAAGAGGAAATCATAAACAAAATCTTTGAAAATGATGGAGACCTAAAAAAGTAAGGGAAAAGAAAGAATCTTACCAAAGGGCAGCAGATCTTTGAATTTGGAATGATTTTCTCCAGGATTTTTCCTTACAAGTCAAGATCATAGTGAATATTTGAACTTGGAGTAATTTCCAAGAACTTTCACTAAAAAACTTGAAGCTTCCCCAAATGTCCAGAGATTTCCTCATCTATCTAAAGAGGGAAGAGAAATTTCTTCACGTGTTTTCTATTAGGGGCTGTTTGGTTGCAGGATTATGGAATTTGGATTCCAAAATAGTACGGTTGAAATTTCTGGATTTGGTAATTTGTTGTTTGGTTGGTTTTGGATTCCTAGTATTGGATTTATAGATCCTTGTAATCTTTGTTTGGTTGGTGAAAAAGAATGGGATTTGGATATGAGGATTTTAGAAAGAGATAGATAGAGAGATGATTATTAAATAAATAAAATACATAGGCCCATCTAAAAGTACAATGAATAGTACCAAATCCTTGAAAATCCTTGGAAAATTTTAGAATTCAAGAATCCTTGTTTTGTGGTGGGCCTCCATAAAAAACAAAGGAATTCTAGAAATCCAAATTCCGTAACCAAACACAAAATTATGGAATGCTAGGATTCCACAGTCCAAAATCTAAATCCACTCATAATCCTGCAACCAAACAGGCCCTTAAGAAGGCCTAGGACATGTTGGGAATACAGGTAAAGTTGAGGGGCAAAATTGGAAACAGAAAAATCGGTTTTCAAGCTCTGTGTGCAGCTTTTATCTATCTCTTTCTACTGTTACAGTACCAAAGAAAAGGGACAGTTATTTCACTTGAAATTTAAATCCTGATTTTATGCCATTGATGGCTCAAGTGTCAAAATATAATTAAACTAGCATTTTAATGTTAAAAAAAGAAAATAGGAAAAAGAAAAAATACCTTATAATTAAATTCTCCATAATATAAACTGCTTCCACCTTCTGTGACAACTATTTTAATCTCTAAAACTAATCGTATCATTTTAAAATTAAGAAATTCTTATTGCTTAATTATTTTTAAAGTATCTCTCATACATTCTGATTTCTACAATATTATCATTTATATTTTATTTATATATTTATATAAAAAGCCAACATTTTTATATATTAAAATCTATACTGCTATATAATACAAATGCACTTGATGAGAAGCCGTCCTCTTCTTTTTTTTAAAAAAACAAAGAAAAAATGAAGAAAAAAACCCTCCATTCTTAGGGCCTCCACATCATCATACAAAAAGACAAAAAAATTAATTGTTACGTTTAAAAAAATACAAATCTTAGAGACTCCACATCATCAAAAAAATTTTAAAAATAATTAAAATTCTCCGCTTTTTTAAAAACAAAGAAAAAAAACTTTTCAAGAACTTCATACAAAAAAAAACTCTTTAGATTTTAGTTTGGATTCCAAATTCAATTTACATTATATTCAAACTTAAGGTAAAATGGAACTTTCTAGAAATTATTTTTATCCTATCATTTTTCAAATTCTGCTTTCATTTACTTATAACTACCTTCTTTTGTTTAAATATGGTTAATAATATATTATAATATCTTCTAAAATACTCTTAATCTAGGTTACTAAAATGACTATTTTATTCACTTATTAACATTCAAAATAATTTTACACCGAAAACCCTAAATTTTATATTTATCCATGGGCTCAAGAATTTTTTTTTTTTTTACTGTAGGTAGGGTAAAGCTGCAAATGTGCATCGCACGGCAAAATGCTAGTAAAATATGATTACAAAGGAAAATTGAGTATAAGAAACCAAGATCAAAACTATCACAGCCCAATGGCTCAAGATTGAACTTTTAAAACGGTAATGCATTCCAATTTCGAGCGGTTGGTTTACCAACAGGATACTTAGCATAAAAAAACCTTAGCCATCATGATTGAAGCACCGGATATCACATTTGGAAAAATGTTTATTTAGGCTTATATTGGAACCTAAAAATTCTATGGTTACGTTCTTTCCAAACATGTCAAATAATATTTGCAGCCGCCGTATGAAGGAGTGTTTCGATTGATTTCTTACTTGAGAACGTCAATTTTGGATGAAATCTATGATGTCATGAAGGTTAGAATGTATACTGCAAATGCCGCAACGTGCAAAAGATGCTCGTATCATCCAACTAAATAATTGACATTCAAACAATAGATGTTTATAGCTCTCGGACTGGGCTTTGTAAAAAATATACTATCCTCCATGACCAATGCCTGTTGTTTGGAGTACATCGAGGGTTTTCAATTTTTCAAGTGTTGCTTCCCATAAATAAAAAAGAATTCTTTGAAATGGATTTGTAGAACCAAACAAAATCAATGCAAGAATATATGAAGGAAGATTGTGTCAGGAGTGATAATTTCGCCGATTTTGTTATGAATTTTCCCATATGAGAAGGTTTCCAAAATAAAGTGTCGGCAGCGATAAATCTATCAATATTGATCGATCTAATCAAATCCATTGCCTCCATTGTACTCGGTGAAACAAATTGAGATAGCAACCATTCTCCATCATGAATAAAGACCAAAGGTTTGGTGTCAAGTGGGATACTGATATCATATGCTAGTTGCTCTCCAAAAATATCAAAAGAGATTTTCCTTCAATGCAAGAATCAAGAAAAAGATAAATTGAAGTCCTTTCGTGAATCCGATATTCGACTTTCTTTTTGAATAGATCTTTTATATGAAGAATATTTATCATAATATAAAATCTTCCCGGTTATGAAATGGTCCAAAAGGTTCAAAAATTATTTTTTCTTGAAGGTGCAACAAATACCGAATGAGTCCATAAAAGCTAAAGGCCCTCTTTATGAAAAAGTTTCCAACAAAGATTAAGATGAGATGCAAAATTATATATCATGTGGACTAAAAATGCCCAAACCATCTTGCTTTTTCGGCTTGCAAATATCTATCCATTTAATTGAGGAAAATTTCAAGTTGCCTTAAAAAAATCCGACAAATAGATTCCATTTTTTTAAAACTCTTTTTTAAATGTTGAAAGCTTGTGACCAATACATTTGGTAAGCAAGAAGAGTCGACCGGAGAAGTTCAAAACGTCTAGCCATTGAGAAAAGCTTGAATTTCTATCCGCTAAGTCGAGTCATCATCTTTATCCATGAGTGGTTGGCACGTGATACTATTAAGACTTTTGAAAGAAAATGGAAGACCAAGATATGTAAAAAGAAACGTTCCCTCTATTATATCGAGTGTTTGAAGGATCGACAATTTGCAACTCAATACCACCATAGAAGAAAAAAGATATGACTCTTATTTCTATTTGCTTTTAGACCGGAGGTGCAACATAAGGTACTAAATATTTTATTTAAAGTCGTGGCCGAAACTGTATCGCTTTTTCTAAGAACAAGAATGTCATCAGCATGAAGAGTGTGAGAGATACCATGAGAACTTCTATCTCCGGGTCCAAATTCACCGAAATCCACCTTTTCTTTTTAAAGCCGTTATAAATAAGCCATCACCAATGCTAATAGCTAAGGGGAAAAAGGATCATCTTGTGGAAGAAAGGAAGCGAAACTAAAATAACCATGTTGTATGCCGCTCAAGTTAACCGAGAATATCGGTTTATATATGCATGCACAAATCTATCTGTGTAGCATTGATGGAAAGCCCATTTGATCTCTATTAATCGAACCATATGCTTTGTACAATCGATTTTTGCAGAAAACCTATTTTTTGCATCATGTTGGTGAAAATCATGAATCAAATCGGAAACAGAAAGAATATTATCTTCAATACTTCGACCATGAATAAAAGTATTTTGAGTAGAAGGAATGAGATGTGACACGGTAGACTTGGTTCTAAATATAAAAATCTTGGCAATATATCTATAACTACAATTACAAAGAGAGACCGGCTTAAATTCGGAAAACGAAGTTGGATATTTTGTTTTGGGATAAGAGAAATCAAAGTAGAGCTGGCACGTTTCGGTAACTTAAACCTTATTAAGAAAAATAAAATAAAAAACCGCCTTCGTTACCAATTTTCGAACGATAGGCCAAGCGTTTTGAAAGAAAAGATCGTTGAATCAATCCGGACCCGAAGACCTTTTAGTATTAGTATTGAAAATCACATTTTTAATCTCATCATCGATGATGTGTTTGGAAACAACATGAATGTGTGCTTCCTCAAGTTTCGACCCATATTCAATAAAAGAAAATGAATATCGATGAGATGAGCTGAGAAGTTCTTGATGAAAATGCACGGCTCTAGAAGCAATGGTAAAAGTATCAAAAACGAATGAATCATTCTCAAGTTGGATAGAATTGAAGTGATTGGAGCATCGTCTTTTACACGTAGCCACATAAAAGAATATATTATTTTCATCCCTCAAATGAAGCCAATTGATCCTTGATTTTTGTTTGAGAATAGATTACTCAAGCTGAAGAAGATGATTAAGCAAGCTTGGCGCTTCTTCTCATTCTAGGAGTTATAGATTCGAGTCAAGAGGATTACCATCAGTATTAGCTCGGCCGTCGAATAAATCTCTTCTCATGTCATTTGAGTGGGCAAGGGGTTTTTGACATGAAAAAAGACAAAGGTGTTTTTAGACACGGGGCACCAGGCCACAGTTTTTGACAATTCACCCATTAGTTTTTGATAACTCATAGGCCCGGCCCGGCCCATCTCAAAAGTTCTCTCTCCATCTTCATCTTCTTGCCTTCTTTTGTTTCTAGGGCTTTATCTTCTTCTCCTTTTTTCACTCAGCCTCTTTATTTTCCCGCCAAAATGTCTCGAATCCTCACCCGAGCTCTCCCCCTCGCTTCGAGATCCTATCATCGCCAAGCCCCTACGATCTCGGCGGCGGCCTCTCTCTGCTTTCGACCTTCGAGATCTCCGATCGCCTCGTCGTCGTCGTCGTCGTCTCGGACGCTGTTATCGATCCTTCCGTTCGATTCGCCATCGAGGAGCATCCATGTAAACCCACCCTTCGGCGGGATCTTCGCGAGCTTGCGAGGGTTTCGCAAGACGAGGCGGCGGCACGCCTCGAAGAAGCAATCGCCGCCGAAGCCGAAGGAGCTGGAGCTCAGTGTGAAGATTTGCATCGAGGAGGAGCTGCCAGAGGATCATGAAGTCATGGTAATTGCTCGATTTTACTGATTTTTTTGCAAATTGGTTGTTGTTGATGGACTCGTTTTGGGATTGGATAGAAAAAGTTGCCAGCTTGGTGACAATTTAATTTAAATTAGGGTTTAAAAGTTAAAGGAATGGGCCTAACTTAATTCTTTTTAAACGAAGCTGTTGCATTTTCTTTTTTCGCCCTCGTTTCGAGTTATAATGGAGTGCACTTGATGATGAATCATCAGATCCTAGGCGAGTATCAGAGCTAGATTTTATGATATTTTTTTGCCTTCCATGCTAATAGAGTGAGCTCCACCAAATGTGGAAGTTTCATGCATTATCATCCACACCGTTTGGAGTTTATCTGTTCTTTCAACGTGTAGTTGGTTTTGCTACATTTAATATGATCAATGGTGTCATATGTCCTGCGAGCTTTATGTTTGATGTGTATGCCTCGAAGGTATTCTTTGCAACATGGTAGGGAGACACAGCGGCATCTAAATATTATGCTATTGAAAGTAATTTTGATATTTCTGCAGAGTTTGAAATTAGTGACTTCCATATTGCTAGACTTAAGTGTGTGCGCTTTTCTTTACTTAGGTTTTTTGCCCAGTACCCGACTAATCTAAATTATTAATTACTTCATATGAATCACTTTTATTGAGTGAATGATTTGTTTGGTAGTTTTACAAGCATTAGTGTAGGTGTTGCTTTGTAAGAATCTGGGAAAGAAACTAACTTGGTCTTTAACTTCGAGTAGTACATCGTGATTACGGTTGAAGATACTGAAACTGAATATTCTCTTGCATACTTGAAATAGAAGAAACATTTGTTTTCAAATCTTTCAGACTAAATATACATAGTTGGTTTAGTTCGACTAGTTTTTTTTGCTTTATTTCATAAAGATATTATTAGATCCAATTTTCATTCACGACGCTTAGTTGCATGACCCCTGAAGTTACTTAACGTTAATTGAAATACCTGATCTGACCATGAAGCATGATCTTCTCATTGCATACTTTTTGTCTGTTCGATTATCCATCTTGAATCCTATATGCAGAGCATTTCAGAAATGCTGAAATTGAATGTTCCCATGGCTATGAAGATAGCATTTGATGGTCTCCATGATTCAGAATACAAAACCAGAGATACTTCTATTAGCGATGTTGGTAAATTCGAGAAGATTGAGTTATCTGTATTGCTTTGTAATGATGATTTCATGCAAAAACTTAATAAAGAGTGGAGAGGTGTGGATACCACTACTGATGTTCTTTCAATGTCACAGCATATTCCTGAGCTTGATCTTCCAATCGTAAGAATTTTTGTTTCAAATGCCTTAAACAACGTTGCTGCCATTAACTTTCCTTTCCTGTGACTCTTATGACTTGTTTACTTCATCCATGCAGCTAATGCTAGGAGATGTAGTTATTTCTGTTGAGACAGCTGCAAGACAAGCAGAAGAGAGAGGCCATACACTTCTAGATGAAATTCGAATTCTAACGGTTGGTTGACCAATCTTTTTTCTTCTGTAGAGACAAACTGTAAAATTCGTTATCTTTAAATGCTTTATCCTTAAATTAATTTTATACTGGGTCAGCTGCATCTGACTTCCCACCCACATACACACACAAAATATGAACCAGACTGAGCTATTATAAAGGCAACAAACAGGTTCCGTAAAATTTACATGCAGATTGACATTTATTTAGTTATGTATTATGCAACACAATCAAAGTAATTGAATCGGCTTTACCCAGGTTCATGGCTTATTGCATCTTCTGGGCTTTGATCATGAGATGAGTGAAGAGGCTGAGGAGGAGATGCAGAAAGAAGAAGAACTTGTTTTGAAAAGTCTTGGATGGAAAGGCAAAGGTCTGATAACAAGTGCATATGATGCTATAACTGATGGAAGTCTCGAAGGTCCTGATGGTAAGATGTTCTTGACACCTTAATTTCATGACCACAATATTCTCTCTCTCTCTCTCTCTCTATGAGCATTTCTTGTTAGTTCTCGAATCTACTTTGGTTTGTAAGATAATATAATAGCCAGACAGTTTGAGAATTTTCACAGGGAAAGTTATCAATGGTACGAGTAAAGCAGGCAGCCTACGGTTTTATAAACCAAAGTTCAGTTATATATTCTGTGATATGGATGGTGAGAATCATCTACATTCAGTAATTTAAATTTGTAGTTTTACAACTCTTGGAAATTTTATGTTATCCGTCTAATAACAATTTTAATTTTAATCAGGTACTCTTCTGAATAGTAGAAGTCAAATTTCTACAACAAATGCAGAGGCTTTGAGAGAAGCAATCTCAAGGGGCGTGAACATAGTGATCGCCACTGGTAAGGTGAGAGAAGTTTCTTACTGAATCACCGATTCATGTGACTCTGTTCATACAACAACACACATTTGTCAGTTAAGTTGTTAGTCCAGTGACTACACTGAATTGGTAGTTGTGGACGGCTCTTAGTTTCTTCACGGAGCAGTTCTTTGATATCATATGTTTGATGTTATGGAAACAGACCCGTCCAGCTGTTATAAGTCTTTTGAAGATGGTCGATTTAGCTGGGAGAAATGGCGTGGTATCTGAATCATCACCAGGCATCTTTGTGCAGGTTCTTTCATATGTTTAACTTGTGCATTGCTGATATATCGTTTAAGTTGATTAAGCTTTTGCAGAGGTTATGAATGTTGAATAATCTGGACATATTTCCATAAGACTGAGAACTCAACCACTAATGTTTATTGTTTATCATTCATGTGCATTGTTTGTCTTTGTATTATATATGATCTAATCTCTCAATTATAATTAAATAAATAAATGCTTTTTTAAATTCAAGGAAGTTTCTCATACGATATTTACTTTGGATCACATTTTTCTTTCTTGTACAACTAGTTGTTACATGGAACTTTTTCATACCTTGTTTAAATAAGTAGGCATTGGAAATTTCAGTAAATAGCTGTAAATATTTTTCCATAGAGAAGAAAATTGAGGAATGGGGACAAACAATGGCATTAACTAATAAATGAAGAAAAAATAGCAGATCTTATGCTTTTTGCTGTTATATGTGGACAATTTGGAAATCATGTTCTTTGAAGGAGCTTGCATATTATTAGCCGTAAATGAATAATGTGGCATGCCTCATTACAAGGCAAATGGTAGACCTAAATTATGGGCTAACTTCATATCTCATTTTTTAAAAATATGTTCACTTATGACAATAGATGTCAAAACTAAATGAAAACTCGTGATATTTATAGGGTAGACAATACTTTTGTTACTGAGATCTATGCTGCAGTATGGTATAACTTTCTGCAATTCGGAGCTTCGGATTTATTTTTCAGAAAATATGAACTGGTATTGTACGTGATGCTCATTGATATGATTATCATACACGATATAAACATATATGGATCTAAATCTTGCCACTTTGGTCATGATATGCTTTCCTAACCAGTAAATAAATGTGAGATGACTTTCAAGATCCTTCATGAACCTCTTAGACCCTAGTTACTGGTTGCTGAGCTCATTGCACCTAGGTCTAAATGATCCAAATAATTGACGTTGTCATAGTCCATTCTGATTGAAACTTGAATTTCAGGGATTGCTTGTTTATGGACGACAAGGAAGAGAGATTGCTAGAACAAATCTAGACCAAAATGTTTGCAAAGAGGTAAAGGTTCATGTTCATTTCGTATTAGTGTTCTTTCAAAGTCTGCCACATTTGTCTTTTCTTATCTGGTTTTTAGAGTATATAATGCCATCTGATTCTGAAGTATTCTGGTCAACTTAGCTGACACATTGATTTACTTTTTTCTTTATACTGGGGTTATTGAGTGACGGCATGCAGTCATTGATTTGGGTTCTATATATTGTTGTCATCGTCTGCCATTGCCATTCCATTTCTTGGCATATTTTTGGGACTTTTTCTATTTATAGGGTTCATGGTCACCTTTTTTGTGTTTGAACAGCAGCAACATTTGTGTGTAGCAAGACAAATCATTTTCCAGCCGTGTAAAGCCATCACAACATTATTATGTTTCAAGCAGAATCTATCTCTCTTATGCAAGGCATATAAACGTTTGTGTTACCTAGTGACCTTGGATAATGATTTTATTTCTTTTGGTTTGTGAATTTGAGATGGATGTGAAATTTTACCTGTTTATAACAAGCATGTTTTTAACTGCAGGCATTTTTATACTCTTTGGAGAATGAAATCCCTCTGATAGCATTTAGCCAGGATCGCTGTTTGACATTATTTGATCACCCTTTGGTTGATTCACTGCATACCATATATCGTGAACCAAAGGTACTACTTGGATTTGGGTAATCTTTCCAGCCATCTTATTTCGATTGTCTAGACTAAAGGTAGACGTTATGTTGCAGGCAGAGGTTATACCTTCAATCGATCAGCTTCTAGCAGCAGCTGAGATTCAGGTAATCAACTGGTGAAATCTGGTCAAAATTTTGAGTGTGTGTGTGTCTATATATATATATATATATATATATATATATATAGAGAGAGAGAGAGAGAGAGAGAGAGAGAGAGATGCCATAGGAGGGAATTTCCTCCCGTGGCGTTGAAAAAATACACCCTCCATAATTTTATTCGACGATCAGCACCCATCATCTTCATCTTTATCATCTAAAGACGTTGATACACCAAATTTCATTTGATTTCAATACTTTTTCACCGTTGATTTGGTGGGTGCAAAATTAACGGTTTACCGACAATAGAACTTCTTACATCTCTAATTCAAAGGTGAAAAAGCGGTGGAATCACATGAAATTTGGTGTATCAACATCTTACATGATAAAGATGATGATGGGTGCCGATCGTCGAAGAAGCCGCGGAGGATATAGATTTTAGACGCCACCTGACGAAAAAGCCTCCTAGGGCCTCTTTTCTCTATTATTCTCATATATATATATATATATATATATATATATATATATGAGAATAATGGAGGAAAGGTGCCATAGGAGGGAATTTTCTCCTACGGCGTCAAAAAATATACACCCCCACGGTTTTTTTCGACGATCGGCCCCAATCATCATCATCTTTATTATCTAAGATATGGATACACCAAATTTCATGCAATTCCATTACCTTTTCACCGTTGATTTAGTGAGTGCAAAATTCAACGGTTTACTGACAATAGAACTTTTTACATTGTTAATTTAACGGTGAAAAAGCGGTGGAATCACATGAAATTTGGTGTATCCATATCTTACATGATAAAGATGATGATGGGTGCCGATCGTCGAAACAAATCGTGGAGGATATAGATTTTTGACGCTACCTAACGAAAAAGCCTCCTAGGGCCTCTTTTCTCCATTATTCTCTCTCTCTCTCTCGATATATATATACATACATACAAAGCTTAATCTGTTGGGTTGTGGGACAACAATGTATATCTAGCTTAAGGTAACACCTAACACTCTGGTTCACTTGGGCCTTTGAGCCATGTGGAAAGGGTTCCAATGGAAAGTCTTGCTTGTAAAAACATAATAATTGGGGATAAATAAATATTAAAATCGGCAATATGGAGGTTTGAACTTAGGACCTTTCGAAACTTGGTGTGTGTTCTGGTACAATGTCAATAATAACTTTATCCAAAAGCTTAAGCTACTGGGTTGTGGGGCAGCAATGTATATCTAAACTGACATAACACTTGACAATTTTGAACATAGCACTAATTACATGCTCTACTTAGCTGAAGCATGCTAATGGGATTAACCCACACTATCGGTGACTCCTTTATGGGAAGTATGCTGTCTTTGGTTGCACGAACCAATATCATTTTGAGGGAAGTTAGGCTGACAACATTGACCAATGCATTTTTGCTATGCTAAGAATTTAGATTCTACTGCATATAATAACAAGCTATACATGTGGATTTATACCTTCTGACATGAAAACTTTGTTCATTTGCAGAAATTGCTCTTTCTTGACACAGCCGAAGGAGTTTCATCAATTTTACGGCCCCATTGGGAAGAGGCAATAGAAGGGCGAGCAGGTGTTGTCCAGGCGCAACCCGATATGCTTGAAATTGTCCCAGTTGGTACCTCAAAGGGCAAGGGCGTAAAAATGCTGCTGGATCACCTCGGTATTTCTCCAAAGGAGGTATAAACCCTTCCCCCCACTACCTTTCTTAAATTTTTTATTAGTGTTTTATAAATAACACATTCAATTATATATCCTGTCTCTGTTTAAATGGAACTTGATATTTCACTAGACTGCACTCTTCTGATGTGCTACACTAAGCAATACAGCTGTACAATGTAAATTTCCAAGTGCGGGCTTGCAATTTGGTAATCAAATTTGAATTTATCTACAAAGCACCTCTTTTTTGTGTGCCATTGTTCAACTCTTTAGATGACATGTGGCCTCTGGATTTAGTCTTTTTGCACATTAGTCCTTCAAAATTTATAGATTTATAATAAGAATAGTTTGGAAAACTTGCTTTTATTAATCTTACATTGTGCGTAAGCCAATTAATATATGTAAGGAAATATATGCTGTAAGTTTTCAAATTGCAATTGTCCATTACAAAATGAGAATAATGAACAGAAGAGGCCCTAGGAGGCTTTTTTGTTAGGGGGCGCCAAATATCTATATATTCCACGATTTTTTTCAACGATCGGCACCCATCATCTTTATCATGTAAGACGTGGATACACTAAATTTCCATGGATTTCACCATTTTTTCACCGTTGAATTATCAATGTAAAGTTCTATTGTCGGTTAACCGTTAATTTTGCACCACTAAATCAATGGTGAAAAAGTGATGGAATCACATGAAATTTGGTATATCCTTCTCTTACATGACTAGGATGATGATGATGGGTGCTGGTCGTCGAAAAAATTCATGGAGGTTGTATTTTTTCGTCGCCATAAGAGGAAATTCCCTCCTATGACATCTTTTCTCCATTATCCTCAACTTACAAAATAGTGGTTGTATATTATCTGAGCAACTTAGATGTTAGCGAATTCCGCCTATTCAAGCTACAGGCCTGGTGTAAATACTGGAAAATAGGGGAAATCATAGATCTGTTGTACTATAGCCTTTATATATCTGAACTTTTAGTTGATTGCTTCAGGTAATGGCTATTGGAGATGGAGAAAATGATATCGAGATGCTAGAATTAGCATCATTAGGCATCGCGCTAAAGAACGGATCAGACAAGACTAAAGCCGTGGCGGATGTCATAGGAGCCACCAACGACGAAGATGGCGTTGCAGAGGCTATATACCAGCATGCATTCTAATGCTTAGCGCAAGATGCTCAATGATACAGCTAATTAAAAATTTTTCAGCAATCTTTAAAAGAAATATTAGAAGGAAGGAGAAGGAAAATTCTTTTGTTCCAAAAAATTGTTGGCAACATTGCCCATTGATTTGATTGGAGGGCCAGAGCCCTTTTATGGTTACCTTGATATGTAATTGTACTTGAATTTTCATGTTTTCTTACCCCTTTCCCCGAAGAGGTCCCTTTTTTGTGCTCCTATATTAAATGTTACACCGATTAAGATCGGAAAATTATACTATTCAACATTCCTTTGAAGTTATAATTAGTTGATTTCAGGATTCAGAAATGTCTTATCATTTGAGATATGACAGCCATTACATATGGAGATTGTTTAATCTCTCATCTCAATAGATCTATACCCTGGGTTGCAAATTATTTGCTATTTTGTTTCAATGTTAGCCTCTTTCACATGTTTAAGTAGATAGCTCTTTTTGGCAAAATTTCTGAACTAGGATATGTGATTGTTGGACGTGTTTAATCCTAACTCTGTTTGATTTTCAAGCTGGCCTTTTAGGGCTTTTTCGAGTTTCGCTCGTCCCTGGATTTTTTTGTAGGCGTAATCATGCACGAATAGTTTATTTGATGTTATCTATATCTGTATTTGTTGAGGGGTATTTTGGAAATTCGGTCTGTATATTGTTGGGGAATCGAGGGCGCAGCGGAAGATGCCTTACGGAGCATCATAATAATAAATAACACAAACTATGGAAGGGACGGGAAGAACTTTTATTAGAATTTAAGAGAAGAAATAAAACCTTACAGAGAATTACACAAACTCTCTTTTTATGATCTCCAACGAGGTCTTCCTTTCTCTTTACAAGTTCTTCGAAAGTTTTGATCGCTAGAGTCGTCATCTCCCTTTAACTTTATGATCAAAAACTTTCTTTTTTATGGCCTTTGTCTTGATCTCTTATAGAGGCGTAGAGCCGTCTCCCTTAAACCCTATGATCAAAATCCCGAGCACTTTAAACTTTAACTCTAAGAACGTATATATAGCTCATACAATTTGAATTATAATAAGATCTCAAAATTTACAAAACTGCCACCAGAATCTGTATTTCGAGATAAATCTCAAACTGGAAATTCGCGTTTATCTATAAGCAGACGTATGAACTTATGAGGGATAGAAGTCTGTGTGTGCTCTGCTAGAGAGGGAGTTCTGCCAGACGTTTGAACTTATGGGCTCAAACGTCTGTGGTCTTTTAACGTGTCTGGCCAGAGCGTGGCCAGACGTCTGAAGCTCATTGCTTCAGACGTCTGGCTCTTTTCTGGATTAACACGCAGTCTTGATATACAAAATATCATTCACAACAATCTCCACCTTGACTTGTATATCCTTATAGCCATCTTGAAAACTTGTTGCCCTTCATCTTGTATCCTTTAGGGTCGCTTTAGTTGTTCTCCCCGTTTCTTTTGCTAGCACAATATTTCTTCAGAATTGCGAAACTGATGCTGTTACAGTTTTTAACCAGAACTGAGAAACTGGCGCGACCCTCCTACCGAGGTCGCCCTTCCTCACATTTGAATACCTGAATAGAAGCTAAGGCTGACTTGGATTTCTCCGTAAGAATAACCTTCGTCAACATGTCCGCTGGATTCACCTTAGTATCGATTTTGATCAAATCGATTTCCTTTTCGGCTCATTCCCTTATCTTGTGATACCGTACGTCGATATGCTTAGTTCGACTGTGGTATACCTGATTCTTCGCCAAGTGAATGTCGCTTTGACTGTCGCAAAACAAAGAAACCAGCCCCTTATCGAACCCGAACTCGCAAACTAGGCCCTTTAACCACAAGGCCTTCTTAGATGATTCCACTGCTGCCATATATTCTTCCACTGTCGTTGAGAGCGTCACGATATCCTAAAATGTCGACTTCCAACTAATTGGAAATTCTGCAACTGTATATACATAGCCAGTAAGAGATCTTCTCTTGTCCAAGTCCTTAGCGTACTTCGCATCTACGTATCTTTACAACTGGCTCGATTTATCTTCTGACTTGTGAAAGTATAAACCAAGATCTATAGAGCCTTTTAGATACCAAAGTATCCACTTTACAGCTTCCCAATGAAACTTCCCTGGATTTGACATATACCGGCTAACCAGACTTACCGCATAAGATATGTCTGGACGTGTGCATTTTATAGCGTACATTCGTGATCCCACTGTGCTTGCATATGGTACTTGAGATATCTTTTCCTTGTCCTCCGCTAATTTTGGACACTCCTTGAAAGACAACTTGAAATGACCGGTGATAGAGGTGCTCACCTGTCTTGAGTCATTCATGTTGAATCTCTCCAACACCTTTTCAATATATCTGACTTCGGATAGCCATAGCTTTCCAGCTTTCCTGTCTCGAATAATCTCCATCCCAATAATCTTCTTTGCTTCACCTAAGTCCTTCATATCAAATTTTGCGCTCAATGAATCTTTAAGCGCCTTTATTTCCGCCATACTCTTAGCCGCGATCAACATGCCATTGACATATAAGAGTAGATATATCGACGACCCATCCTTAAGTCGCTTCGAGTACACGTAGCTATCATACTCATATCGAGAGTAGTTGATCTTCTTCATGAAAGAATCGAAACTTTTGTACCACTGCCTGAGAGACTGCTTCAACCTATATAAAGACCGCTTGAGCTCACATACATGATCCTCCTTGCCGGGCTCTATTAATCCTTCAGGTTGCCTCATGAAGACTGTCTCTTCCAACTCATCATGCAGAAAGGCCGTTTTCACATCTATTTGTTCCAACTCTAAATCTTGAGTAGCTACCTTCGCCAACAACATTCGAATAGACGCATGCCTGACTATATGCGAAAAAATCTGGTTGTAGTCAACCCCCTCCTTCTGAGTAAAACCCTTCACAACTAAACGTGCCTTGTATTGCTCATTCTCCTTTTTCCTGAATACCCACTTACAGCCAATAGCCCTTTTGCCTTTCGGTAGCTCTGTCAATCTCCATGTACCGTTCTTTCAAAGTGACTCCATTTTCTCTGCCATCGTTACAATCCATCGATCTCCATCCTCTTACCCAATGGCCTCCTGATAAAAGCCGGGATCTCCGCTTTCAATGACTAAAGCGTATGCGAGCATGTCTTCGAAACCGTACTTGGCTGATGTCTTATGAGTACATGTTGATTTCCTTAATGCCATTTCCTGTGGGTCCTGTTGGGGTTGGTCCTCACCTTCTGTCTCCATAATCTTCCCGTCCACCTCCGCATCAATAGGCTGAAATTGTGCTTCAGTGTCCGTATCCTTATGAGCGTCAGAAAACTCTACATCCACTGGATCATTGTCATTTGATACTCCACCTGCCTTCTTATTATCTCCTGCTACGTATTTCAACATAGAATTCCTATCGAAGATCACATCTCGGCTAGTGAACGCCCTTTTGTTTTCAAGATCCCATAACTTGTAGCATTTAACACCAAGTTTGAATCCCAAGAAAACACACCTTTTTGACTCTGACTCCAGCTTGGTCCTATCCTTCTGATTCACGAGCGTGTAGGCATGGTACCCAAACACTCATAGAGAATCATAACTGACTGGCTCTCCTCTCCATATTTATTCTGAGATCTAAAGATTTATGGCCGTTGATGGAGACCTGTTGACCAAATAGCACGCATGACTCACCGCCTCTGCCCAGAAGTCCTCCGAAAGTCCGGATTGTAACCGCGTACTTCTGGCTCTCTCTAGTAGTGCCATGTTCATGCGCTCCGCTACCCTATTTTGCTCTGGCTGTCCTGGAACAGTTTATTGCCGCCGTATGCACTGTTCTTTATAGTAATCTGTAAATTCCTTCGATGTGTATTCACCTCTATTTTCTGTCTGCAAATACTTCACCAATCGCCCCTTTTGCTTCTCCACGACCGCTTTCCATTTGTCACGCCTTGCTTCCCAAAATACGGAATACGAGGGGTGACAAGGCCAGCCATGCTCCTACGGTCGAGGAAATATCCTGCCGTAGTCACACTTCGGCTTCTAGCATTACGTGGTAATCAGTAATCAATGCATATGTAATGAGAAATGCAGTCACTAAGTACTACCAAAATAGTTACAAAACTAACCTGATAGAAATCAAGGAAAAGACAGCACTGGCGTGGCTGATCTAGATGTGCGCAATATTCTCGAGGTACGTCAGGTCCTGATCCAAGCTCAGTCCACTTCTCACTTTGAGTATGCATACTCAGGTCGTCAGAGCGACACAATAGCAATATATATATATATATATATATATATATATATATATATATAAACATGTGCAATGATGATGAACATGAAGCAGTAAACAGAGAACGATGATGCGAGCATGAAATAATCGGTATAGGTAAACAGTAAAGCAGGTATAACGAATCAGTAATCAATGCATGTCCATATCACTAAACCTATCCGTCTCTAAGTCTCACTGTCCAGGTCGCTAAACCTATCGTCGGTCCAAGTGTGAGCGTCAACCACCGCACGAGTATCCCCAACCCAAGGGTAGGCCCCAGGGGCAAGGAAACACGGGCCCGAATCACGCTCACTAATAATCAGTAATATCACCCATATGACTCCCAAAATCGCTGTATATGCTGGCAGTAGGACTCCCGAGATTCCGTTGATCGAACTCACACTCAAACTACCCCACACCCCGTGGTCTATATCAAATAGCAACCATAAATCCAAATACTAGTCGGTCCATGACAAGTCTACGCGAGAACTGGAGACATGATCTCCATCAAGTATGTCTCGACTGGTATCCAAGATAAATGGACAGTGTTTGACGCCTTACCTATGACACTAATATAAGTGCTTCCATAATCGTCCCATTCCATTTATAGTTACACTTATATATGTCCCATAGGCATCGACAATGCAATAATTTAACTGGTTCCGCTGATTGTGTACAAGTACGGGTCACTTCACTTATTCATTCATGCTTTAACACTAACGTACTTGCCACAATCCAATCACTAATATTTATCACTGGGTAATGTAACACGGTCACTAGGTTATCAATATTTTAGGACCACTATTCAAATGAGGATATAACCGCTACATGATATGATGAAAATGCAATTAATTATAATATGAATAAAATATAACAGCCGGTATCATACCACTTGCAAAATGTACTATAAATCACACGTGTAGAATTAAGCAAAACAATATAAAAGGGGTAAACAATATGTTTAATTATCTGTCCATAAAAATTGGTTTCGCGTCAATCGGATTCGAGGTTTGCTAGTTATGGTCATCTCATTTTAAGGGTTTACTGCTGGAAATTCAGTTTCTAAACTGGAAGTCCGTTTCGTAACACGTTTTACTCCCAGTTGGGAGCACAATTAGACAACGCTACTGTTCAACTAATTATAGGTTTATGAGTTAAATTTATAGAACGGGAGACGGATCAACAATATTCATTGTGGTTTATGAGTTACGATCAGATTACTGACGAAGAGTGCAAACTGAAATGACAGAAAACTGCCGTACAAGTCATCCGTTTAAAATATGATTTAAATACCAAATGACACTGGATTTTAGTGAAACTGATATCATTGGAAAGATGAAACAATTTTCTACGCAGAGGTAATTGGCTCCGCACACTATCACAATTAAAAATTAAGGTTTTAGGGGTACAAAAGCAAGTCAAGGGGTAAGTTCTTGCACTGGACTGCGGTCCAAGGTAAGATAAGTTCTTTGTTTTCGATATCCTGAGGATATATATAATAATAAAGCTACATGTCAGGTTAAATATTTTGCAGTACCCTTCGCAAAGAACCCAAGCACGCTACGATTGGATTTTTGTAGAATTAATTATGAATTTTACAGTGTCAAGGGTGCGGTAAATCGTAAGTGTCGGTATTATGATTAGGGCGTCACTTATGTGTGGAAATGGTATCGATTTGCTACCAAATTTCTACATAGCATTTTTCAACAGTGTTAGGGTCTAAATATCATGAGTTCTGCCATTTTAGATTTCATTTCCGTTTAGGGCTCGCATCGAGCATTTAAGATGAACATTCAGTCACCAATCGAAACTAACGTGTCGTCTAACAAACTAAGTTAGACGTTAACCATTTAATTTACGCGCATTACAAACACAGTAATAATCCCCAGTCGGGCCCTCTTCAAGTAAGATGGCATGATGATTCGCTACACGAGATTCAAGCATGGATTCTGATCCCGTAATATTTATTTATATATCTATCTATAATATAATCTCTTAGCTAATACTTATCATAGCATGTTAAACAAGTGAATAGGGGGTTCGCTTGCTTCGTTGACGATATCACGGAGATGATGGATCGTTCATACGCTGTAATGCGCGACACGGATGTGAAAAATGGTCGTTGCGACGAAACCGGAGTTCGCGAGCCTTGGAATCGCAATAGCGTGGCCTCAAATCCTTACTTTTGATTGGCTACAGCTTGCACAGATAGACGTGGGTGGCGGTACTTGAAGGCTCCGAGTTCGCAGAGATAAGGCCGTCGATGGTGGAGTGGTCGTCGCGCAGTTCTGGGTCGTGGCCAGAGCAGGTGGAGGGAGCAAGGGGAGATCGGGTACGGGGCTTGGAGGTTGGTGACGAGCTGCGGCGCGGGCTGGGGTCGCGACGGGGAGCTCAGCCGGCAGTGGCTTCGTGATGGAGTTGCAGCAGGGAGGTTGTGGTGTTGTGTTGGCGAGGATTCGAAGTCGGAGTGGCGTTGGTGAATATTGTCGGCTCCGGTGACTGGGTCGAGGTGCTAGTCGATGGAGAGGAAGAGGAAGATCGGGGTGGGATGCAACGATGGCGGTAGGTAAAGGAGGTGTTGGCGGTGGTCTTGGTGATGGTGTCTCGTCGAAGGTGGCAGCGGGATGGTCGGCCAAGGTGGTGATGCGGTGCTTGGGGATGAGTCGTGGCTGTGGTGGTCGGCCACTGCAGAGGCGGGTCGTGCAGAGGAGTGGGGCTGACGGAGGTGATGGTGAGAGGAGGGGTAGCCGGTGGCAGTAGCCTCGTCGGCGACGGAGTGAGGGTGCAGCGGGTAGTAGGCTCAGTTGCAGTGGAGGAGGAGCTCAGCGGTGCTCATCGGAGGGGGTGCAGTAGGCGGCTATGGGTGTTCGGGCGTGGGTTGGTGGAGGCGACGAGGTGAGGTGGAAACGGTGGTTTAGGGGTGAGCTGGCGGGCCTTGGAGGAGGGTGATGGTGGGTGCTCGTGGAGGTAGAGAATGAGACAAAGGGGTAAAGGAAGAGGGAGAGGAAAATTGTTGAAGAGATCGAGGATAAATCTCGAGGGGCAGTGGTGTGGGCGAGCGGTTCGTGGGGAGCAATTGTGAGAAGATGGGGAGGCGTTGGGGTTGCGGCGACATGGCCTCGTAGGCGGAGCTGTTCGGGCGGAGGACCGTTGCGATGGGGGCGGGTCTCGGGGATGGCCGTTGGGGCGAGGTCGAGGTCTTGGGTCGTTGAGGGGAGCGGGTCTCGGGGATGGCGCGAGAGGGGCGAGGTTATGGACAGAAGAGTGGGAATAGGAAAAGAGAGGGAGAAACAGAAGAAGAAGAAGGGGAGGGGTGGTTCGGTTCGGGTCGGTTCGGGTCGGGTTTGGCTGGGGTTAGGATTTAGTTAGGGAGTGGGCCTGGGCTTTGGGTAGCTTAGGAAAAATAATTTGGAACCAAAAGTTAGGGTTTGGGTTAGGAAAAAGGCTAAAAAGAATTAGGGTTTTAAGAATTTAATAGTCAGGGTAAGAAAATAAAATATTAAAGTTAATAAAATTTTGAAATTTTTGTTTTTAAAAATACGGAAATTATTTAAAGTAACTGGGTATTACACCATTCCTTAAAACTTGCAAACACATCTGATTTGTGTTTGAGAAAGTAGACTCATAATTTCCGTGAGAAGTCGTCAACGAAAGTGACGTAGTATACGACACCTCCTTTAGATGCGACCGACGATGGCCCACATACGTCTGAGTGAATATAATCGAGAAGTCCTTCGGCCTTGTGCACGGCTTGCTTGAAGCCGATCTTATGTTGCTTCTCCATCATACAATATTTACAGAAATCTAATTTGCACGAGATAATACCTTTCAGCAATTCTTTTATGTGCAACTCACGAAACCCCCTCTCACTCATGTGGCCTAGACGCATATGCCACAGTTTTATGGCATTCTCCACCCGTTTCTCCGTAGCTACAGCCGCACTACCAGTCACCGTGCTGTCGTCCAAACGATACAAGTTCTTTAATCGTTGTCCCTTCATGACCATTAGGGCACCCTTGACAACCTTTTGTACTCCATTTTGACCAACGAACTTGCATCCTTTCGCATCCTATTAGCTATAGTGCTCTCAAGGCAATTATTGTAATCGCATGCAGGCGATCGTGATGATTGAGGGATCACCTATACGGACAGAACAGTCTTACTCGAGATGATAATATACTATCTGGTTTGTCTTTATCATCATGTACATGTATTATGTGGTATTACAGATCACTATTACATGTTCATAGAGCCCATATGATTCATGCTTGAATACCAGGGTTATTGTGGCGATCACACTTGTGAGAACCGAGTAGTCTATAAGCAAATTTTTAAAAGTCCTTAGTCGTGGGAATACCGAAACTGGGTATCGATATTCCAGAGTAGACTAGTTTATACGTTTCTTGGCCCCGACGATGGGCGATGGCCGGTCTCACAGCCATTGGTATTAGTTAGTCATCAAAAATTGTATACAAGTGCTTATTGGGTTATGAGTTACACTAGACGGACTCGCCGGGAACATGCTATATGGTATTATACCTATTGTCAGATAGCAGTTCTATGGTGACATGAGTACAACATATCCTGTCTACATGATATCATCATTTGTCTCGTATGAGTTCCCATTGTGCTTTGATTACTACCCTATCACGGCTCTACCGAGGCATGCAAACAGATTTTAGTTAGATAAAGTCCCGAGCCATATGGAGGCAGTGAGTGGATCGTCGGGAATTCGTCTCTCTCGGTATTAGGGGCAGATGTTGCGTAGTGTATGGGTGACTATCACCAGAAATTCTTGGCCAAGGTGGACGAGATTTACTGATTTGGATCAGTAGTTACTCTTCAGGTGATGGGCTTCACACCGGCATACCTTATCGTGTTATTAGGGGTCTGATTTTATCCACCCCTAGACCCGGTATACAACACTCTCAGACGAAGAGACCGGACTGTACAAAGATTATCATTTTAAGGCTCAGTAGGGATATAGACGAGTTTGCTTGTCGACCTTTCTTTCGTTCAATACCTGGGTAGCCGTTACGTACAGCTAGTGCCGCTGACGTGCTTGCGGTTAAATCCACCGCCATCGTACTATCGAGTCTTTAGAGTTCCACATAGAGAGTTTTCCAGCTCAGGCGAAATGATATAGTGTACGTATTTTGTTACGTACTTAGATTCGATTAAATACGTGTTTTTGTACACGTACTTTTAATCGGACATTTTTATTAATACTAACCGGTTTGAAAGATAGTCAGATTATCACATTTGGATAAAATGTGAGCTAGTATTATATATTTCTTTTTGGTATCTCTTTTTTGGTATGTGTATTTTAACAGAATACGGTATTTATATGAATATGTGCATTTGAATAAATACGTGTATTTGCGTCTTGATACAAATATGAGTATTCGTATTTTATACGAATACGGTATTCGTATTTTGATACGAATACGGGTGAATGTATTTGTACCATATACTTGTATTAGTGTGTGTGTGTATAGAGACACACACACATGTGAGATAGCTTCTCCTTTTCTCTCATCTTTTCTTGTTCTTTGAAGAAGTGTGCGGACTTATGACTCACACATGCGAGTCACAAATCCACCCACTTTCTTTAAAAGAAAAAAAGAAAAGAAAAGAAAAGAAAAGGGGATGAAGGATTTTTTGAGCCATGCTATCCTTGCTTCATATTCATCCTTTACTTCTTCTTCTCTTGAAATTTTCTAAGTTGAGAAAGGAAAAAGAAAAAAAAAAGGGGATGGAGGATTTTTTTGAGCCATTCCATCCTTGCTTCATACTCACCCTTTGCTTCTTCTTCCTCTTTTCTTGAAATTTTCTAAGTTGAGAAAGGAAAAAGAAAAATAGAGAACATTGAGATTTGCCACTACTATATCCTGATGACCAATTCTTAGCAAGTCTTATTCATTAGTTGTTTCACTTTGTTATTTTAATGTGGAGATAGAGCTTATGTTAGGGTTCCTTTGGGTGGATCATCTTCGACAAGGAATACCATCTTCCAAGCTTGTTCCCAGTGGATTTAAAAACTAAAGAAGTGGCATAGAAGACGAAGGACACGACTACAAAGATTGTAATTATTAATCGAGTAGCTAAACTCCTTATTGTATTACTAGTTTAGTGTTCGGAAAAGATTCTAAGCCGTAGTAGTTCGTGCTCCTGTTTTGAAAATTTTCGTTTTGTATTCTGCGTTGACCGCATGTTTGCGGTACGAGCACGAGCGTCTACTTACATGGTATCAGAGCCACCCAAACACGTAAACCAGTTAAGACGATGCTTAAGTTTCGAAACAGACAAATTTTCGTTTTTTCAAAACCCATTATCTCAAATTTCTGTTGGAAATTTTTTGGTCTCTAAATTTTTTTTGGAGTATTGCAGAAGGATGGTCTTAGTATGATATAGTTATAGAATGAAAACAAGGCAAATCTGAGCATCTTTGGCCGCAAATATATTCATTCTGGTCGCAAATTGCGGCTATACTTTCTCTATTTTGCCTCGTCTTTTTTCTGTATCTTGGGTTTTGGAAATTGGAATTTTTGGTAAACTTCTTTTTTTCCAAGATTTCATTTAATGTTATCTTTTTTTATGGGCAACACGGAAACTTTTAAAACTCGAAACTTTTGCATCGTTGATATCTTTGTGTTCGTATATGAGTTTTTGAACGTCTTCTAATTGCTATAGGATTAGACGGGGTTGCAAATACTTGCTTGTGCCGTTGTTTTGTATATCTTGTGATGGTTTAACCGGATAGTCCTGGTGGTTAGCCCCTCATTGTAGATTAGATGTATATTTGTTATTCGGGACGAACTGCTGGATTGTGGCCGTCGTTACCGCTTGATATATATTATTTTATTGAAACACGACCGGGTTGAGGTCGATAGTATCATTGTATATTCATTCATTCTTGTATTAGGATACCCATGGAGAAGTCTCGAGTAGCCGGGATTTAGAGTGTGTTAGGTGGTCGTCTCATGGTGATGAGTTCGAGCCATCTCGCTTTAGAATTGGTGGGCTATTCGCCGCACTTGTAGGGGTTTATGATAGACCCACGGTGGAGTGCTCAAGTTACCGAATTCCATGAAGTGCCGGGTGGCCCACTCATGTCATTTAGTGATGGTTGCCTCACTTCTAAAATTGATGGGTAGCTTGCCGCGCTCGTAGGGGTCTTTGTTTTAAGTGATATCCGAGCAATCTACACGACTGGGAAACGTTGGTTTTCGTTTGCGGCTCAAACAAAACATGGGGCTCCTAATTTATCCGCTATTCCATTTTGATTATCGCATGCCTGCGATGTTTATTACCTGCTTATGATGATGATATATAAATATTGTATATATTTTGCACCCATGCCAGCCCTGCCCATGCACTGCCGTAAGTTAAGTAAGCTTACGGTGAAGTCCCCGGACCCTGTGGCGAATGCGGGTGGCAGATACATACATTCTATTTTGTTTGTTTCTGTGATGCATAGAAACTTAATTGATGGGATCACATTATAGGTTTAATGCAAGGAAATCAAACCTATATTGATATTGTTGGAACAATTTTAAAAACTACTTGGTTTTCTTCAAAACTATTTGTTTGAAAAGCGGAGTCTAAACCGTTCCTTTTTAAAGCCACTCGAGTTCCTTCAACGAGATCAAGTTCATTACATTAAAGGTTTTTCGCTAAAAACCATCCATAGCCCTTGTCATTTCAGATTAGTATTGCTTAGTATTCGTGCTACGTTTGTTGTTTCTATTTGCCGAGGCGTAATATTCGGTAGCTCTGTAATGCTTTTCTGTTGCATTGATATGCGATTGATTAAGACATTCATGCGATTTTGTGGATCATTCGTCAAGGGTCGTACGGGTGGGGTTAATGCAATCCAGGATAATGACGGGTTGAACTTGACTAGGACCCTATGCTCTTAAGGGTAAAAACTATATCGGGAGTTTCAAATAGAAGGGAAACTTGCCAAGTATGTACATACCTTCTGGAGTGGTGATTTTGGTTGGCTTCCGTCAAAATTATCACACAATGATAGCTGGGTCCCAATTCTCATTATAAGTAGGTATTACTCTTCGGGAGATTTTCACTTAACAATTATCTAACATATTAGGTGTTTAGAAAGTGTTAACGAGGCATGCCTCTGAGAAAACACGGTTATTTAATTATGTCCGTGCGAAAGTACGGGGAGCCTCTCTCGGAGTACTAACACTGGCTTGGTTGAACGGTTAGCGAACTTATAAAGTGTAAATGATCCCGAATAGTTCTCCTTTTAGAGTTTGAAGGAGAATTCTAGGAAACAGTAGGAGTCATCCTAATTAGATAAAGTGATTAACCAATTTAATCTTGATAGGGTGAATGCCGAGTGTTTCTTTTCTCTCTCTGTTTGGCAGCGACCATGACCCGCCTTAAAATAAACTTGTAAACTAAGTTGACCGAACCTTTTTACAAACCCTGGTTTTGTTTTGTCATGATTCATGACAAAATCTCATATATCCATGCAACTCCTGCTTTACCCTTTGCTTTCTCCAAAACATTCTGTATCACCACGAAAATCCATATAGAATGGATAAAACCATCTCGTATAGTTACATATAAACTCACAGAAATTTATTTCAGTTCGAGGATGGATTTCGGTTTTGGGGAAATTGAATAGGATTATTCGGTTGTCTTTTATCTTTACTTTCTCTCAGGTTGCGAGAGCTCCCAGTATTAGGTGAGTACACCAATTAAGTTTATTGGATAATGTTTTTTCCAAATCATAGGCCGGTGTCGAAAGGCAGGGAAAGAAGAAAACTAATTAGCCTAAGTGTGGTGTACAAAAAGTAAGAAGTAAAGACATATAAAGGGATTTGAGTAAGGGCAATGGAAATTGTAACTATGTCATGAGTCTGATATTGGAAGAGCTATTACTAGGAATATCCGGCCATCCCCTTGAATCATTTTTTATGTTTCAGTTTTACTGTGCGGTGTTAATTGAAAACTACTTTCCCAATTAGATTCTGACTACAGGGTATGTATTTACCGGACTTAATTCTCACATCTGTATGACGTTACAGATACTGAGTGGGAGTAAAATATTGGGAATTGGGTGAATAGATCCTCAATATCAGAATTCTTTGTGATTGGTAATTTTTGAGGAAATCACCTGGGTTTTACCTAACAACAAATATTTGGTTTTGAATATCTATTGTTATGCATCAATTTCAAACTGATATATCTATACGTTTATTTTATAAAATGAGATATAACCTTTTGAAATTATGTTTATGACATTTACCTTTATCAATTGATGATTAGGTAAGACGCATTCAATAATGGTGTAATTCTTCTTACTATAATACAGTTTCAACCTACGACACACAAAGTTTGAGTTATTAAACTCAGAGAACTTATACAAAATATTGTATATTGTCCGATATCCATTAGGACAAGAGGTTGGTACTTGTACTATATTCCGTTTACTTATGACTTCTCTTGTTTTAGACACGCATTTCGTTGAAATACAAGATCCAAGTTTTGAGAAATTATAGATATAAGAATAAATTAGAGAACTATAGGTTGGAAGTATCATGATTCTTCGAGATGATCGAAAATGTAGATAGTTATACTAGGTAGTTCGTTGTAAGTAATATATTTGAGAACTTGCTTCTCTCTCAAATTACTTATCCATGGGTGTGCTTCTTGATAAGTAATGCTGCATGGCCTTTTTCTATTTAGTCGATATGCACTGAAAACAGCTGTATATTTTTGAATCTGGTTCTAATTAAATTAGTGCATTTGTTTTTATATTAGATATAGAATGGATTCATATCTTAACGATGTTAAGGTATATGGAGTTATCCGGCTTATGCTTAAAACCAGAATCCGGATAAATTCAAGGCACATTTCAGTAATGACAGTTTATGGGTTATCCCGGGCTTTGACGAGGGTTAACATTCTACCATTTGCAGGATTAATAGTTATATTGTTCTTGAATCGCCACATTTTTAATAAAATGAATTCTTTTAAGAAAATATTAGGGAGAGTATGGTAGAACTGAAAGTGATTTCAAAATCACAAACGGTCACTGAATATTTAATAGAACCTAAGAATTCAATTGGGCTCGATAATCCATTATCCACTCTGCAGATTTTGTGAGTAACCCCATCCACCCGAGAGGTACTTTGGTTTCTTCATAAACGGTGACAGGGAGGCTTATATCATCTCGATGATGACCCTTGCTTATCACTACTGCTGTCCTTGACTATAAGATCTGGCAGATGGATGATTATAACGTTATTCTAAATTGAATTTAGAAGTGTACATGTATATGACTCTGCCAGAGGGTGGTTGTAAACAGTGGGAGCGACGGAAGCGTGGTGGTCAAGATGCTTATATTTACTTATAAACTAAAGTAACGAGAGCGGAGATGGGTCATCTATTCTTGATGTTACAGTCATAGTGTTTGATTTCATCAAGAATAACATATAAACCTGGTAAGAAGGTTGAGTATGGAGTACCGTCCTGGTTTTTGGATGACATACTCTTGATAAGAAATGTTGTTCTTATATTACGATCGGTTAAACTATGGTTGTCACAAATATTTCTTCATAATGAATCTGGATAAAATATCAGATAATATGATGATTAGATCTATGGTTTTAGATCTATGGTTTTAGATCTAGATTTGGGAAGTGTCCCAATTCAGATACTTTGACACTATTTTAAAGTGTTTTAGAATGGATGACTCCTGGATTAGTGGTATACCCGCAGGTGATGTAGTCACTCTCTCTAAAGAGATGTCTTCTGGACTGATGAGAAGAGAGAATTGCATGATTGACATATCACTTACTTAGGCAATTGAGTCAATCATGAGATATCAAGTACCACACCAGATATTGCTTTTGCACTAGTTGCAGTAAACAGATATTAATCTAATCTCGGAGAAATATTGGGAAGCAGTTATGAACATGAGAGAATATTCTTGGTATACAATAATGGCAGCCTCTTTCAGGAGGCGGTTATCATTTCAGGCTTTCAAGATGACTTGGATGACAGAATGACTGTCAGAGTTAAAGTTTACTGTTTTCTGAGGGGCAGTATATTGGACAGTGATCCAAGTGGATACTAAGGTAGGCATGGCGTAGGGTACTGATTAAATTCAGTGGAAGATACAGTCTAAGAAATTTGTTGGATTTAGAGTTCATTTATCCAAACAAGTTCTAAGACATGTATCGCTCATTTAGAGAGATAGTCGGTCTCCGTGAAATTGAGATATAGAGAGATAAAGATAGAAACATTAGAGTAGATTTAGTCATTGAGGCTATTTTTCGAACACGAATATTTCGTAAACATGATTTGCGAAACTGATTAGTAAAGACATTGGGTGTTCGGCAGCTTTAACAACCGCAAATTTCGTGTACTTTCCTTTTGACTTTCTTTTAGTTAATAAAGTTTTTTTCTTTAAATCGCCTTGCATCGCTATCCCATAGGTCTTGAGTTTAAACCACGGCCTTTCCAATTTGTACGGTATAATAATAGTATTAGTTATTATTTACTTAAATGAAACTATTTTGATCGGGGTTTAATATTTTATTTATGATAAAATAAATATGTTATTTCTATTTTATTAATTATTTATCTTTGTGCTATATTTTCTTGATTAAATATGATTACAAGATTCTTGTTATACTAAAAATCTACTTTTATACCAAATCATATAACAAAATTTTATATTATATGCTGATGCTATTATATTAACATTATTACTTTTAAACCCTCGATCTCCTTCTCTCACATCATCAATCATGCCCTCTCTCTCATGGCGGTCTCTAACAATGTTTTCGGGTTCATCGTCTAGGAGGAGGCAAATCGTTTGGGACCAATTCATCATCCTTCAATCGCCGTCGACTTCGATTTCGCTCGCTCTCAACTGACGGTGGTAGCCACCAGACCGAGCACCTAGCCGTCGATCCAACAGCACGTCGCCTTGTCTCTAACGCTGTCGCATTCTTCATTTAGCCCGCATCTTCATCTCTTGCGACAGAGCATCCAAGGCCGAGATCGTCGCCTCTAGTTTCTACTTCTTCTTCCCTGCGAGTGTCTCTCGACTGTAAGTCCCTCTTATCTTCCTACTTACTAAAAACACATGTGTATTTTTATTTGTGTAGGCAACATTATATGATACCTAAATTCGTCAAGATTAATGTTTAATGTAAATACTGATAGATCTTAAATATTGCTTCTCTAATTTGCATATTCATTTACTCTAAGCAGATTTAAGTTAATGATTATAAACAACTTATTGCTTGTTGGCATAATATTTGTAACCCTAAAGTAAACTCTACTGCACACACACATACAAGTTTCCTAGCCACTGCTTCTAATTAACATTACTATAATAGACTAGATATCTCTTATGTTATTACTTACTGCAAATTCTAACACGTTAGAGTTTTTTTTAATAATAATAATAAAATTGAATACTTTTATCTTATAAATTTTATTATATAAACTTTTGTACCACTACTGAATTGTATATGCTTGACTTGTTGTCGTTTTAAACTACACCTATAACTTTTACTCATACTAAATCTTGATTTCTTACTTGTTACTTAAATAATAACTGCTACATAATATGATTATTTTGTCAATATATTTGTTTAACAAATTTTGTGTTATTTAATATACTTAATTATGATAACTTTACTGTTTGTATTATGATAACTTTAATTATGATACTATATGGTAGGTACCATTTTTCTTTTTCTTTTTTGATTGCCTAAGGTAATATATATAAACAATCACTTTAATTAGAACTTAAACTATATGCCTAATAAATAAAACTCAATAAACAAATGTTGTCCATATTAATAAAATATATAGCAAGCAATACTATTAATATTGACTTAGTATTATCGCAAACCACCATATCGTTTTTCTTGTATCAAAATGAAATTGTTATGATTAATGCGAGACTAATACTCCATATTAGCAATACCCAACTTTATGATATTATTACTCTATAAAACAACTCACTCCTACTTTCTATGTATCATATTCCAACTACATACTCTGTGTGGTAGAAAATGTTATTACCTACTCCTAGTTAGGCTAATGGTAGTTTTATGACATCTCCATATTGTTAATTACTATTGGCTATGAAACTTATAACTTTTTACTTGTGAACTTTTTTTTTATCGTGTAAGAAGATGTTTACAATTTTATCTTGTTATTATATATGTAATACTGATCTTTATTATCATCTACATATTACTCAATTTTATCTTTCTACTGGCCTATCTTTAATGTCCTAATCTGAAGGAAGATCCTGTAAATAATTATTTAATATATCTCAAATTACTTAATGATGCTCGGAAAACTATGAATCCAAACTCTAATTTCATATTAATGTATAACCTTATCAATGCATTTCTTGTCTTTTAGCATTTCAATCGTAGGCATATTTTGAATGGAATCCTATGTCGTAAAAATCAACTTTCCGATACTCTATTGACTCTAAACTGCAAATTATTCCTTGTATAAGATTCCCAAAATTCTAAATCAAATCAAATAATTTCCTGCATGCGAACTTATGCTTTTTTCTCATCTTAAACTGGACTATTAGTACATGCTTGGTATATATACCTGGAGACTTAGAATTGTATCTCGGACTTGACTTGTATTTTCAGGAGTCGCATGACCGGCTCTATGAGTGGGCCCGTGTTTTCTTGCCTCTGGGGCTATACCTTGGACCCTTGGATTTGTGAATACTTCTGCAGTTGACCTAACTTCATATATTCACGCATTCAAGTATTCTGGTACTCCTGTATTTGTACACCTGTATTCATGTATACCTGTATTCATATATTCGTGTATTCTTGTCTATCTTGTAATCACGCCTTATTCTATCCTGTATTTAAATTTTGTTCACCGCCGAAAGACCGGACCGAGACGTTGGGACGTCTGGTTTGAATTTGGGGGCAGATACTATTTGGACTTATCCATCCACCTCTCCGAAGATACCAAGTTGATTTATAGCACCATATATCGGAGGTTTGGACAGACACGACCGTTGTAGCGTGATTTCATCAGATTCCCCCTCATTTGCGAGGGTTTTTTGATTGTAGAGATGCTCTTCCCTGCAGGCGCAATCCCTTGCAGTTAATTACGTTACCGCATTGCGATAACCACTTTCTCCTTTTTCAGCAGTTCATTTCGTGTCGTGTGTGTTTTTGTTTATTTTGGTTGCCCGTGGATTGTATTCGGAGACTAGTTTATGTTGTCGCCCGTAGGACGCGGATCAGTCCAAATCCGTATATTTTAAATTTGAGTTTGTTTTATTTAAAGACCGTTAATCTAGTTTGAGATTAAGATCAACTTAAATATATGACCATTTGAGCTCAATTTATTTTAATTAAGGATACATTAGTCTTATTTGAGACTAAGATCTATTTAGCAAAATTTTAAGGATCAATTTTATTTAAGATCTAACAACAGAGTATTTGAGCTCTGCTGTAAGAAACTTTTCAGAAAGACTTAGCCAATTTGGGCTTAGTTTGCTCAGTCTTTTTTGTGTTCGAAAATGCTAAGTATTTATTTGGGCTCTGTTTGTTTAGTCCCTTTTTTTTTGCAAAAGAGCTAAGCACTTATTTGACGCTCTGGCGCTCACATGGGTATCATGTGAAGCCTTCAGTTATGGGCGCTGCCCAATCAGTGCTAAGCACTCAGTTATATATGTAGTGTTAAACACTTTTTTCTGTGGCGTCCACATGAAGAGCACGTGCGGCGCTGGGCACTGCCAAATCTGTGCTAAGTACTTAGCCATTTTGGCTATATATGAAGTGCTAAGCATTTTTGTATGGCGTCCACGTGAGGAGCACGTGAGGCGCTGGGCGCTGCCCAATTAGTGCTGAGCACTCAGCCGTTTTGGCTGTATTTGAAGTGTTAAGCAATTTTTCATGGCGTCCACGTGAGGAGTACGTGAGGCGCTGGGCGCTGCCTAATTAGTGCAAAGCACTCAGCTGTTTTGGCTGTATATGAAGTGCTAAGCACTTTACTCAGCGCTCACGTGTATTTCACGTGAGGCGCTGACCTTCTGTTTTGGGCGCCCACGTGTTTTTCATGTGAGATGCAAATTTCCTTTTGTTTTGGAAATCTGTTGAAGGTGCCCACGTGGGAAGCACGTGCGGCGCTAATGTTTTTGTAACGACTCTGATTTTATTGTACGAAAATTTTGAAGTTAATGTACATAATGGAGTTTGCAAGTCTGAATACAATTTATAAGTTATTTTTGTTTAATGTAACAACTCCATTTTTAATGTACAAAGAATTGATTTAAATTCAATGTATACTTGAAGTATTTATGGCAACTGATATCTCTTTAAGTATTTATTTCACTCCATAATTACAAGAAGGGGCTTGTAGCTCATTGGTAATACCTTGCATTGCTGATATAAAAAAAAAGGACTTTATTATATCAGAGTCGTCAACACGAAAAAGTTGCATCTGGATTTGGTCAACCCTCCTGCACACTCTAAATGCCTGGATCGGTTACCAAATGCCCAATAAATCCGTTTTACTCCAAGGTTTAATGATTTTTAATGATTTTTTTTTATATTTTTATATTTTTTAATTGAAAACCCTAACCCTAGCCTAACCCTATATAAACCCCCCATACTCTCTACCCTCTCATCACTTTTTCTAAGTCCACTCTCTCAAAATTCTAAGAGAACTTGGTACGTTAGAAAACGAGCGAAAGGCGAAGCGCTGACGAAATCGACGGCGAAATTCCGGTGATTGTGCTAGGACCTCTCAACGACGTTTCGACGCACCAGCAAACCCTCTACCTCTCTCTCACTCTCTAGCGTTTTCCAAAACCGTAAGTCCCCCTTTTCTACCTTTCTTTTCCTTCATAATAATACGACTTTACAAACCCGACGGAAATCGGAACAAACCGATTTCCGATTCGGTTTTCTATAAAATCTCACTTATCACCAATTCCATAATTCTTAAACATCTTCATGTTGACTGCTAATCACTTAAAAATTAATTTGAACAAGTTTTCACACATGAAATGATAGCTTTTGCAATATATCGTATTCTTTCACTTAAATACCATAATGTTTAGTTTATCACATTTAACCTCTTAACATTGCTATACCTTAAAGTAGATCACGAGATAATGACCTACCTCCACACACACTCATATGTAATCATAACACGCTACCTTGAAAACTTAGAATACGATAAAATTAGATTTTACATTAAAATACCATTTTCTTAATAAAACCTTTTTCTAAAAGTTCTAAGTTATATACAATTTTAAAACAATATCTTTTAATAGGAAATACGATAAGTCATGGACATCGATCGTTTATCTAAATCTGAATTTGTGGTGTCTAGGCTAGGCAAGTGAAAAAGGTAACTTTAAAAGGCCCGTCTCACGATTCGTGAGCGGATCCCTCATTTTCTCATTTGTACTTATCTGGCCACAATTGGCGGTGAAGAGGCGATTTGAGACTTCTAACGACTTGTCGTTTAGACCAGTTAGAAATAGTCTAGTTGAAATATAAAACCCTAGAATCTAAAATACGGAAAATCGATTTTTGCAAATAAATACCTTATCTTTATAAAACCGTTTTCTAAATGATTAGTATTTATTAAATCTTTGCAAAACGCCACTACAACCCACCTTTGGGGAACTCGTTAGGGATAATACGGTTTATCGTGCACCCTCGGGCTTACTAGTGCGAGATTCAGACCTCCGCAAGGAGCATTCGGTCTCGAAAGGTTTAAAATACGACATTTAAGAAAAATGAGATTTTTGGAAAATAAAATATTTATTAAAAATTATTCTTGTATAAACATATGCATATTTATCATTTAAACACCTATTTTATTATAAGATAAAGTTTCCACCTTTTCCTAAAAATTACAAGATTAAAAGTTACATTAAAATACCATGAATTTCAAATAAATCAATATTACAAATTAATACCTTTATTTATGAAATTTTCACTAGAAATAAGACAAAATAAAATCACACTCATTATAACTATAAAGACGAATAATAAATACTTGAGGTGAATCCTGAAAACTATACAAAAGTATTTTACATAAAACCCCCTCAAGTTTTATGAATTACATTAATGACCCTAACAAATATAGAACTTTGACTTACATTTCTTTTAGTCTGACTCGGATTTAAGTCTGATTATTTCTGACTTGAATATGATCCAAGTCAATCTATATTCTTTAATATTCCAACTCAATATGAACACATGAATCCCAGAATCCAGTTAACAATCTATACAACTTGACTGAATCAAACCATGGATATACATCCAATATCCCGTTATTCCATTTACCTGATTATGCAGTTACAATCTGTTTACTGATATCATGGTTTTGGTCAGTCATCCAACTTTCACAATACAATACTACAATAATATCAAAACACTACGGGGTTTAATGGGTAGATTGGTGTGGAAGGTGTTAGAAGTGGGACGAGGCGGTAAGACTAAGACACCTAACATATATTCCGTTGCTGTTGTACCGTGGCTTAACGGTTCCTTGTACATTCCGTTTGCCCTGGTCTCTAGCATACTGAGACCCCTCTCGTATACACTGGCATCCTTCCGTACCAAGCTACAAACAACAGCGCGGACATAATATTCTACAACATTGTACTTTAGAAAATACCTCTTATTCTGTCTTTTCTTATCTTTGGGACTTACCGAGCGACCTGTTCGCTGACGACATTCTATTTCTTTCTTCTTTGAATATCGTCAGGTGCTTTGGACCCAGCAGAGATCGAGCCCACCGGTGAAGACTTGGAGCAGTTTCACGAAGACCCCGAGCTCTAGACATTGTACCTTGTTCTATCCAGTATTTTCATTTCCTGTTATGCCATTGTTTAGGCATCGCTTTTCATTTCAGTTGTATTTACTTTTCATGCATTGTACAAAAGAATGTTATTAATAAAGTTGCTGTTATTTCTATATTTCTTGTGTCTTATGATTTACTTTTATATTGCTTAGATACGCTTAGCGTATGTACTTCTAAGTATATACGTAGCGGACCTCGTCGCGTCCCCTTCGCCGTACACCGGGAAGCGGGGCGTGACAGGTTTTGTTGGTGGCCCATTCAGGTCAGAGTTGTATAGAACCATACTATGCAGTTCTGTTCTGCGTGAACAGCCTAAGCAATATAACACAAGAACCAGCAACTAAAATATTCTTTACAATTCATGTTTCTTGAATCTTACAAATTTCTATTCCTTGAATCTTATCATTTCATGTATTTGAATCTGTCATAACCCAAATTTTTCTTCAAGGTTATGCATTCCTCGAACAACACCAGCACCAATATCAACAACACACCTCCAGCACTACCTCTCACACCAGCGGTTCCTGCACCAACTACCGAGCAAACAGTGCTACTTGAGGCGATCTGCGGCCTTCTCGAGGGACAACAACAACTCCTGAACCGTCCTGAGACCGACGCACCAGGGGTAAAGCAATTCAGGGCTTTGCACCCCAAGCAGTCTCTGGTAAAGGAAGCCCTCTTAAAGCGGAAGAATGGGCACAGAGCATAGAAGATGATCTGGCAGCAGCTCAAGTGACAGACCTAGCTTGGGTCCGTGTGGCGAAGCTACAGCTCTTGGATAATACTCGCAACTGGTGGAAGGCGGAAGAAAGCCGTCTGGTACAGCCTATTGAATGGAAGACTTTTCGCGAGAAGTTCGACGCGAAATATTTCTCTGTGACTGCCAAGTTTGCAATGGAGCAGCAGTTTATTCCTCTACAACAGGGTTCAATGTGGGACAAATCAGTAGATGAATACGATGGTAAATTCACCATGTTAAGCCGGTAAGATATGTCACAATAGTTCAATTTTTAAATATCACATACTACACAGCTAACTCAATCTTTAAACAGATTCATGGCACACTTGATACCGACGGACAAGATCAGAGCCCGTCGCTTTCAACAAGGACTGGACACGGAGATTCAGGCTGCTCTAGCCACGGGAAAATTTCTGACTCATGAAGATGCTCTGGAAGCTGCCCGCAGTTATGAGGCAGTGATAAAAGCAAGGGGCAGACCTCAGTCTGCAGGAGTCAAACGCCTTGCCAACCAGATGGCAGGTGGAGCCTCGTCCAGGCCACCTTTCGTGCCAAGGCGACCCGGAGTACCAACCCATCGTCCCAGCCCAGCCTTTTGCACTTACTGCAAGAGAACTGGACATATGATGAAGGACTGCCGTCGAGCCAACCTCCTTTGCTTAGTCTGCGGCTCAGCTACTCATGATATTGGGTCTTGTCCCCAAAGACAGAACCCAGTTGCTGCACCCAGGCCAACAATTACTTATTCGCAGCGACCAGCTCTTCAGGCACCTGCTCCCAGACCTGCACTACCTGCACCACCCAGAGGACCACAAGCTGCACCACCTCCTCGTCAGTTCCATCAAGCTCAAAGGAACGTTCAGAGGAATGCTCTTCAGGCCAGGAGGAATGTACCAAGGCGCCAGGCTTTCACGATGTCCGTGGAAGAAGCTGAGGCCACTGGCCAAGTCATCACTGGTAAACTTTTCTTTTCAAACTTTGCTTTTCTATCCTGCTACTTAGTTACATATTTACTATACCTAAAACAAATCCCACATACCTTAGGTACAATCTTAGTATCCTCAATCCCTGCACTTGCAATGTTTGATACTGGAGCATCACACTGCTTTATGTCACAACGGTTTTTCCGAACCCATGCGATTCCAATCTCACCGCTTGTATCCAGCTGGAATGTCAGTTCAGGAAATGGCGTTCTAAAGGCAACTATGGGATACAGCTTGTGTCCAGTCGTCGTCTGCAGCAGAGAGTTTTATGCTGACTTCAAAGTGCTGGACATACCGAACTTCGATGTGGTTCTAGGAATGGATTGGCTTGGAACTTTTTATGCTACCATCGACTTTCGTAAAAGGAGGGTAGTATTCGAGATCCCAGACCATCCGGTCTTCTATTTCAAAAGCGGAGATCGTACACTGGAGCCAAGTACCTACAAAGCGAAACCAAGAGAAGCAGTAGTTGCAGCAGCTCAAGCGGAGGAAGAATCAAGACCGGATGTAGTTTGAGAGTTCGACGATATATTTCCTGACGATATATCAGGTTTGCCTCCCGATCGAGCTCGTGAATTCAGTATTGATTTAGTACCAGGAGCACAACCGGTGATCAAAGCACCCTATCGTTTAAGTCCGGAAGGTTTGAAGGAAGTACGAACACAGTTGGACGAGTTACTGGCGAAAGGATGGATTCGTCCCAGCACTTCAAGTTGGGGATCACCTGTACTACTTGTGAAGAAGAAGTAAGGTTCATACAGAATGTGCATCGATTACAGAGCCTTGAACGAAGTCACTATAAAGAAAAAGTATCCACTTCCGCGCATCGATGATTTATTCGATCAGCTAAGTGGATCTTGTGTTTTCTCTAAATTAGATCTTTGTTCAGGTTATCATCAAGTGAAGGTCAAGGAAGCTGATATTCACAAAACAGCTTTCAGAACTCGCTATGGACATTACGAATTTCTAGTGATGCCATTTGGAGTGATCAACGCACCCGCAATATTCATGAACCTAATGAATCAAGTTTTCCGGGAGTACTTAGACAGGTTTGTTGTCATCTTCATCGACGATATCCTGGTGTATTCTAAAATTCGGAAAGAACATGCAGAGCATTTACGAATTGTCCTAGAAACTCTTCGACAACATCAGCTTTATGCCAAGTACAACAAGTACGAGTTTTGGCTAAATCAAGTTGGTTTTCTTGGATATATCGTATCAGGAGAAGGAATCTCTGTGGATCCAGCGAAAGTTTCAGCAGTTAGCGAATGGCCTACACCAAAGTCAGTGAAGGATATTCGAAGTTTCTTGGGTTTAGCTGGATATTACAGAAGGTTTATTGAAGGCTTTTCAAAGATAGCAACGCTCCTGACCAAGCTCACACGTAAAAATGAAGAATTTGTGTGGTCAGAAGCATGTGAACAAGGTTTCGTAGAACTCAAGTCAAGGTTGACATCAGCACCTATTCTCGTCATACCGGATCAATCTGGAGGATTCGAAGTGCATTGCGATGCATCCGGTAAGGGATTAGGATGTGTTCTACATCAGCACGGTAAGGTTGTGGCTTATGCTTCAAGACAGCTGAAGATTCATGAGCGCAATTATCTGACGCATGATCTGGAGTTGGCAGCCGTCATTTTTGCTCTCAAGATTTGGCGTCATTATCTACTTATTGAACGAGTGAACATCTACACAGATCATAAGAGCCTAAAGTACGTGTTTACTCAGAAGGAGTTGAATATGCGGCAGAGAAGATGGTTAGAACTTATGGCGGACTTTGACATCAACTTGCAATATCACCCAGGGATGGTGAATGTAGTACCTGATGCTCTTAGTCGCCAACCATTATCGATGAATCTCACCGCTCAGTGGAAGCTTCAACAAGACTTGCATCAGATGGAGATTGAAGTAATCATGCCAGATAATGCTTCAAGTTTGATGAATTTGCAAGTTCAATCAACCATTGTCAATCAGATCAAAGCAGCTCAAGCCAGTGATGCTAAGTTGCAAAAGATCAGAGAACAAGTGGAGAATGGACTCAGAACAGACTTCATCATCCATGAAGACGGATCTTTGAGATACGGCAGCAGATTGTGTGTACCAAAAGGTCATGTTCGGGAAGAGTTAATGAAAGAAGCTCACAGCTCTCCCTATTCAGTACACTCTGGAGGTACCAAAATGTACAAAGATCTACGTCAGAATTATTGGTGGCATGGAATGAAGCGTGAAGTAGCCAGAAGCGTTGCAAAATGCTTGGTGTGTCAGCAAGTAAAGGCCGAACATCACAGGACTGCTGGATTACTTCAACCGTTACCAATCCCAGAATGGAAGTAGCAACACATCACGATGGACTTTGTGACTGCTCTTCCTCGCAGCACAAAGGGTAAAGATGCCATATGGGTCATTGTGGATCGACTCACAAAGTCGGCTCACTTCATCCCATTTCGAGTTGGCCAATCAACTGAGACACTAGCAAAGAAGTACATAGAGGTAATAATCTAATTAAGATTTAAACTCTTCATAATGTACTATATCTGATATCCAAGAACTCATACAGGAAATTGTGAGACTTCATGGAGTACCGGTCTGCATTGTCTCCGATCGTGACACCAGGTTCCGATCGCAATTTTGGCAGAGTCTGCAAGCAAGCTTGGGAACAAGTCTGAACTTCAGCACGGCTTATCATCCACAAACAGATGGTCAGTCGGAACGAACTATTCAAATCTTGGAGGATATGCTCAGAGCATGTATTCTAGACTTCAAAGGATCGTGAGAAGATCACTTACATCTTGTGGAGTTTTCGTACAACAACAGCTACCAAGCAAGCATAGGAATGACACCTTTTGCAGCATTGTATGGAAGGAAGTGTCATTCGCCATTAAGTTAGGACGACATCGGAGATAGGGAACTTCTTGGAACAGAGATGATAGTAGCGACTGTTGATGTGGTTCGTACTATCAGGGAAAGGATGCGCATAGCCCAAGATCGACAGAAGCACTGGGCTGATGCAAAGAGACAACACTTGGAGTTCCAGCCAGGAGATCACGTATTCTTGAAAATATCTCCGAACCGCGGAGTTATCCGTTTTGGAAGACGGGGTAAGCTAAGTCCGAGATATATTGGACCATTCGACATACTCGAACGAGTCGGTGAAGTGGCATACCGTTTAGCGCTTCCACCTTCATTGGAAGGAGTGCATAATGTGTTCTATATATCCCAACTCAGAAAGTATGTGAGTGACCCCATCCATGTCCTTGATCATTCCGAGCTCACTATACAGCCCGACTTGTCTTGTGAGCAACAGCTTGTGGAAATCCTGGACAGGAAGGTGAAGACACTTTGGAACAAGGAAGTTAACTTGGTTCGAGGGATGTGGAGGAAAGACACTCCAGGAGAGTCCACTTGGGAAAGAGAGGATGAAATGTGTACTAGATATCCATACCTCTTTGTAAACTAGTCCTCAAATAAAAGTTGTAAATTTCGAGGACGAAATTTTTATAAGGAGGGTAGACTGTAACAACTCCATTTTTAATGTACAAAGAATTGATTTAAATTCAATGTATACTTGGAGTATTTATTGCGGCTGATATCTCTTTAAGTATTTATTTCACTCCATAATTACAAGAAGGAGCTTGTAGCTCATTGGTAATACCTTGCACTGCTGAACCAAGCCACCAGAGTTCAAATCCCATGCTCCACATTATTTTTGTATTTATTTTGTTTTAAATTCTTTTGGAAGTCAACAGTCAAAACGCCATAACTCACAAAACTTGAACTGAAGACTGAAAAGTAAATATACCAAAATCTTCCTCTGGAAAATCCCCGACACCCTGACTCGGCCCGACTCGGCGCCGCCGGCCGGCGAACCGGCCGACTCGGTCCGGCGCCGCTGGCCGGACGGCCGAGTCGTCAACACGAAAAAGTTGCATCTGGACTTGGTCAACCCTCTTGTACACTCTAAATGCCTGGATCGGTTACCAAATGCCCAATAAATCCCTTTTACTCCAAGGTTTAATGATTTTTAATGATATTTTTTTATATATTTTTATATTTTTTAATTGAAAACCCTAACCCTAGCCTAACCCTATATAAACCCCCATACCCTCTACTCTCTCATCACTTTTTCTAAGTCCACTCTCTCAAAATTCCAAGAGAACTTGGTACGTTAGAAAACGAGCGAAAGGCGAAGCGCTGACGAAATCGACGACGAAATTCCGGTGATCGTGCTAGGACCTCTCAACGACGTTTCGACGCACCGGCAAACCCTCTACCTCTCTCTCACTCTCTAGTGTTGTCCAAAACCGTAAGTCCTCCTTTTCTACCTTTCTTTTGCTTCATAATAATACGACTTTACAAACCCGACGGAAATCGGAACAAACCGATTTCCGATTCGGTTTTCTATAAAATCTCACTTATCACCAATTCCATAATGCTTAAACATCTTCATGTTGACTGCTAATCACTTAAAAATTAATTTGAACAAGTTTTCACACATGAAATGATAGCTTTTGCAATATATCGTATTCTTTCACTTAAATACCATAATGTTTAGTTTATCCCATTTAACCTCTTAACATTGCTATACTTTAAAGTAGATCACGAGGTAATGACCTACCTCCACACACACTCATATGTAATCATAACACGCTGCCTTGAAAACTTAGAATACTATAAAACAAGATTTTACATTAAAATACCATTTTCTTAATAAAACCTTTTTCTAAAAGTTCTAAGTTATATACAATTTTAAAACAATATCTTTTAATAGGAAATACGATAAGTCGTGGACATCGATCGTTTATCTAAACCTGACTTTGTTGTGTCTGTTAGTTATATGTATGTCCTAGAGGCCATTACTGTACATACGATGTATATTGTAGTGGATGCTAGGACATATATAGGGAGGACTTTCTTGCTCGACATGATAGTATGCTATCTGGTTGTACTTTATCTTAACATGTACTCTGATTGTCTCTATATTACATGTTGATAAAGCCTTTAGGATATGTACTCGACTACTGGGACTATGATGAGATCATACTAGTGGGGCCACGGTAGTCGACGAGTACATCCTATAACTGTTCCTAGTCGAGGGTGTATCGAGACAGGGCATCGATACACCAGAGTAGACTAGCGTATACGCATCTTGACCCATATGATGGGCGATGGATGATCCCATATCCATCGGTGTTTGACATCAAGGATGGTGTACGGGTGCTCAGTGGAGACTGGGTACACTGGACGGACTCGCCGAGAACTCCCAGATGGTATTATACTATACGTCAGATGGCAGTTCTCCGGTGACACTGGTACAGAGTAGTCTGTTGACCCGAGATCGTCATAGAGTCTTGTGTGATTCCCACTGTGCTTTGATTTCCATCATACCACGTCCAAGAGGGCGTGCAAAAGGTGGCTTTTGGGTACAGTCCCGAATCACATGGAGGCAATGAGCGATAGGAGGGGATTCGTCTCTCCCGGTATAGGGAGTTGATGTTGTGCTTTGTTCGATTGGCTATAACCGGAAATCCCTGGCCAGGGTTGCTGAGATTTACTGGTAAGTGTTATCAGTAGTTTCTCGAACTGTTATAGACCTCATATCGACACGACTTATCGAGCTACTGGGGTCTGACGTTTACCACCCCTAGGCGAGATATGCAACATATCAGACGACGAGACCGGACTGTACGGGAGTGTTACTGTTTGGATTCACAGGAGAATGTACAGGCTTGCTTGTTGATCTTCTGAGCGCTCAATACCTGGGTAGCTGTTACGTTTAGCTGACCGCTTGCAGCTTGTGGGTGTTTGATATGATCATCACCTACTGCCGGCGTATTGACGATTCTTTAGAGTCCTACACAGAGGTTTCTTGGCTCAGGCAAAACGGAGTAGGGGCACGTATGTGATATGTGCGGGACCGAGGATAATGCCGGTATATGATATCGTATTGTATTCTCGCGATATTTGATATCAGCCGGGTCATCGGATCAAGAGTTGATTCGATGAATCGGTACGGATAAATATTAGTCGGTTATATGCGATATAGCCGGATTGTCGGATCAAGTGTTGATTCGATAATTTAATGTATAATAATATATATATGATATATTAAATGACATTAACTAATATTAGCTCACTAAAAGATTCTTTTTCTCACTCGGGTAATACATTGATATATATGCGATATATGTTAATTGTATTATTTTATTTGGTTACAATAAATATTATATATGTGATATATAATATTGGAACATGATATGATAACTAATGCAACATGTTTAGTAAAGATTAATCAAGATTAGGGTTTGATTTGGGTTAATGACTTCTAGTAGATTCTAGAAGGTTTCCTATTTTGTTTTGGAAAAGATATTTTCAAGTGACTCATTCTTAACTCAACCCAAACCCTAACCCTTGGTCAATTCTCTATAATGGTTAAGTCAATCATGGTTGCATAATTCATCATTATCTCTTTTGCATTATTCATCACAAAAGGAATTCTATTATTGTTCATCTTCTTCCTTCATCTTTCTTCATGAAAAAGCTTGCTAGCTTTTTCAATGTGATGAATAAATATGAGAAAAAGATAAATAAAGAGAGCAAAATCCTACTTCATCATCCTCATCTCCCTTGCCATTTAGATGAGGGTGTTCACATCATTTCATGAGTGTTAGCTTGTGTTAACGGAACTTCAAGGTAGATCATCTTAGTATCGAAGATCGGAAGCAAAGGTTGCATCTTTCTCTTCGTGGAACCTCTCGAGAGTCCGGATCCCGATGATCGCAGCGAAGGGACCACAACACGGAGCATATGAAGTGAAGGACCGGATCTACAAAGGTTGTAACCCCCCTCACTTAGTGTTAAAGTTGTTAACATGTTAGTTTTCGCCTAATCTCTAGTTTAAAGATTCGTATTTGGGTTGTTCGGCACGGCTAAATTTTTAATCGGGCATGGTTGATGCCTCGTAGACCCTTGTGCGCGTGCCTAGCAACCCTACAGTGGTATCAGAGCCAAGCTAGAGCCTTAGGCGATGCGTAGACGATGTTAGAAACCCGATCGAACCCGAAACCCCAATTTTACATGCTCTCTGGACTTTTTCAAAACAGGGATTTTTTGGAATTAAAAATTCGCAGAAAATAGAGTAGGAAATTATAAGGGTTACTGCAGAAAACGAAACCCTAATTCCACTGTAGCGCCGCGGAACGCGGCAATAGCCTTCTATTGCGGCGGTTCCGCGGCCGTTTGTAATGGTTAGGGATTCGTTTTGATACAGTAATGCCCGTATCTGTTGCCTCTGTTCTCTGGGAAGCTTTAATCTGCACTCAACAGTTGAGTTTTCTGGGGTTGTATTGGGACTTCGGTGATCCGATCAGATTCTCTAATCTTGTCTGTGTTTTTCCGGATAACTTTTAGAAACTGTTAAAAAGTTCGAACGGATATCAATAACTCACTTTTTCCCCTGTCGGAAAATTTTTCAAAAGTTGGATTTTTTCTCGTGTTTAAGAATGTTCTAAGTCGTGCAAGTAACGCGGTGGACCCTCTAGAAGACAACAAACCTTAACTCGATTATGTGACCGTTTTGAACTGCCTTTTGAACCTTAGGGTTTGGGGCAGTACGGCGTGCCACATGTGAGGCGTTGGCTTGACCCTTCTACGGCTGGACCATTGGTACTGTGGCATGTGATGGATGTTTTTAAACTGATTTCAAGTGTTGAGATATATCGGGAAAATCTTGGGTGTTTGATTATTCGATCGGAAAGTTTAACATTGTCTATTTATCTGGAATGTGATACAATAATTGGAATTCACAAGTAGTTATGAGATAACTAATATGAATGTTATAAACACAGCACTTTAGTCTCATTTGATCGGTTGCCACGGAATTTTGATGTGATCAAAAGTTCGTCGCAATCACGTAGCATACACGGATACTCGTCGGGTAAACTTAACAGACAGCCACGCCCATAGCCCGACCAAGTGACTGTAGGAGAACCCCGTCGCCGAAAGCATCCGTTCGGGTGCTCGCGGGTAGCGGTGTTCCGCCTTGGTGCACTTTGTCGACGGCTTCGGGGTGCGGCCGTCTACTAAGTTTGCGACGAGCATTCGATCAGAATGTCGGGAATCCTGTTGAATTGCCCGACTTGATATTGAAAAGAGTTTTCGATAATGAGACTAAAATGCGGGGTTTATAATTGTTAGGCATGCGATGTCTGAGGAATTCATTTGGTTAGGCATGCGATGTCTAAGGAGGTTGCGGATTCCAACTGTTGTAGTTTACACTTTCTTTTCTGTGACCGTAAGCGTAGTATGTGGTGTATCGCCGGCTTCGTTGCTATACATCAACGACAATCGGGATACGCATACTTGCTTACGTTGATGATATGAGATATTATGTGTTGCTGTGATATGTTATATTGGATCGTCGTATTTGAATAGCGGGGTTTTATGTGAGATGAGAGTTTTTCTTTTCATTCATGTAAAATTCATTTGTATGTAATATTCTTTTATTGGGGCACTTCCAGGTTGCGGAACATGTCACCGTTGTTGCATATTATTTACTTTTCCGCATTAGGTAGACCCAAGGCGGGGAGCACAAGTAACCGGGTTCTAGGGTCCAGTGGGAGACCATCTCGAGGAGTCGAGACCGGGTCTCCTAACCCTAGAATTGGCAGTGTTGCTTGCCGCTCTCGTAGGGGTCTAGGGATGTGGGTTTGGCTATTCATCGCGACCGTGGAATCCGTGTTTTATACAGGCTCGTATTGAAAACACGGACGTCCTAGTATATCCAATATTTCATATATGTTCTTCTGCTGCAATGTTCTGTGATGAGATCATATTACTGCCTGAGACGAATGTTTATATTTTATATATATGAGATATATGTTATATTGCAGATTTCGTTTCAAAAGAGATGCTTGTGAAGCATAATAAAATGGGACTTCATTAATGAGATTAATGAAATAAAAGAAACCTAAGATGTTATAGAAACTTGTTTAATAAAAACTGGTAGCTCTAGTTCTTGCTTTGCATAGCGGTGTTCCTTGTAGAACATCCAGTACCTTATTCGATAAGGAAAGGACCGAGATCCCTTCACCGGGAGTGACTCCTTTAGCAATAACTGGTAGATGCTACAAACTCGGTTTGTCTTTTGATTGCTTCTATAGTTCTTGCTTTGCATAGTGATATTTATGAAATATCCTGCACCTTATTCGATGAGGAAAGGGCCGACGATCCCTTCACCGGGAGTGACCCCTTTAGCAAAACTAGAAAAGCCTCAAAAACACTCCTGTTCCCCTCCGAACGGCGGCCTGCGACGTTGGGACGTCACGTACCTGGGGTTCGGGGCAGATGCTATTTGGTTTTTATCCGTCCACCTCTCCGAAGATGCCAAGTTGATTTATGGCACCGTGTATCGAAGGTTTAGACAGATGCGGCCGATGTAGCAGACTTTGTCAGATTCCCCCTCAGGGTGAGGGGTTTTTGATTGTGGGGACGCTCTTCCCTGCAGGCGCAAGCCCCTGCAGTTAATTACGCTATCGCGTTGCGATAACAACTTTCTCCTTCTCCAGAATTTCACTTCGTGTCGTGTATGTTTATTTTATTTGTGGTTGCCCGTGGATTGTATACGGAGACTTAGTGATGTCGTCGCCCGTAGGATGTGGATTAGTCCAAATCCGTGTTTGCTTAGATTTGAGTTTGGTGTTTTTAGTTTAAGGATGCATTGGTCGCGTTGCGACTAAGATCAACTTAAACGTTCATCAAGGATATGCTAGTCCTGTTTTGGACTAAGATCGACCTGACGTAGTGATTGATTTAATTATCCGGCCGTCGGGACTCGTCACCTCTCTGACGTCATTGAGGGATTACAACGACATACGTCTGAGGAGTTCCGAGATGTACCCTTGAACCAAAGTTGGTTTGGGATTTCATTGTTTATTTAGATGTCTAAGGACACGTTAACCGTATTTGGGGTTAAGATCAACTTAGGCGGGACCGTTTAGATCCGACAAAAGAGCGTTTGGGCCCTATTATGTCAGTTTAGGGATGTAGCGGTCCATATTCCAATTTAGGGACGTTTCGGTCCGATATTAGTTTAGGGACGTTTCGGTCCGATATTAGTTTAGGGACGTTTCGGTCCGTCGCCAGTTTAGGGACGTAGTGGTCCGTCATTAGTTTAGGGACGTTTCGGTCCGATATTAGTTTAGGGACGTTTCGGTCCGTCGCCAGTTTAGGGACGTAGTGGTCCGTCATTAGTTTAGGGACGTTTCGGTCCGATATTAGTTTAGGGACGTTTCGGTCCGATATTAGTTTAGGGACGTTTCGGTCCGTCGCCAGTTTAGGGACGTAGTGGTCCGTCATTAGTTTAGGGACGTTTCGGTCCGATATTAGTTTAGGGACGTTTCGGTCCGTCATTAGTTTAGGGACGTTTCGGTCCGATATTAGTTTAGGGACGTTTCGGTCCGTCGCCAGTTTAGGGACGTAGTGGTCCGTCATTAGTTTAGGGACGTTTCGGTCCGATATTAGTTTAGGGACGTTTCGGTCCGTCATTAGTTTAGGGACGTTTCGGTCCGATATTAGTTTAGGGACGTTTCGGTCCGTCGCCAGTTTAGGGACGTAGTGGTCCGTCATTAGTTTAGGGACGTTTCGGTCCGATATTAGTTTAGGGACGTTTCGGTCCGTCATTAGTTTAGGGACGTTTCGGTCCGATATTAGTTTAGGGACGTTTCGGTCCGATATTAGTTTAGGGACGTCTCGGTCCGATATTAGTTTAGGGACATCTCGGTCCGATATTAGTTTAAGGACGTTTCGGTCCGATATTAGTTTACGGACGTCTCGGTCCGATATTAGTTTAGGGACATCTCGGTCCACGAGTTTAAGGACCCCGCAGTCCATATCGATGTGTGGTCGTTCGGACCCGTCACCTCTTTGACGTCGTTGAGGAATTACAACGATGGATGTCAAAGGAGTTCGGAGATGTACCCTCGAACCGGACGTAAATTGATTTAGGAGAGCCATTTTGCTCAGTCAATTTAATTTAAGGACTTACGGCCAAAATTGGGCTAAGTCCAGTTGAAAATGTTCAACACCATCATTTATTTTTTTATTAGACCTGTGCTAGGGCTTTGCCCATACTTAAATAATGCATTGCATTACTTCAGGCCATTTATGCCCATTTTGATTGGGATCTGCCCTTTTTATTATGATGCAGATCATTTATTTTGGTCCATTGGACCTTTCAATTGGGCTCTGCCCTTCCAAATAATGCACAGCATTTTATTTATTAGGCTTGTTAAGCCTTTTAATTGGGCTTGGCCCTTCAGGAAGTGAAATGCATTGCATTTGTCAGGCGCTTTGCGCCAATCACTGAGCGCAAGCTCATAAGGTGGTGACACGTGTCATGCTCTGGGGAGCGCAAGCGCAACAGCGCAGTGCGCTGCGCTAGTGCGCTGTGCTGTTGCGCTGCTGACACGTGGCGCGCTCTGGTGAGTTGCGCCCGTTCCAGAGAGCGAAGCTCTATTTCAAGGCGCGTAGCGCAAGTTGTTCTGCAGCTGACACGTGGCGTTCTCTCAGGAGCGCAACAGCGCAGTTTGGAAGTGCAAAGCACTAAAAATCTTTTTAGATTCCAGAAAGGAAGTGCGAAGCACTGTTTAAGTTCTTGATCTAGATCAGATCAAAGAAAAATAAATTTCTTCTTTATTCGAAGGACCAGAGGTTCACAAAAGTGCAAAGCACTATTCTTTTATTATTATATTTTTTTTTTACCTTGTTTTTAAAGAACCAAAGGTTCACAAGAAGTGCAAAGCACTGTTTTCTTTTTTATATAAAGATCATTGATCTTACAATTTTTTTTTTTAGACTAATGGTCTATTAGAAGGAATTTCTTCTAATCCATGAAGGTTCTTTACCTTTTTTTTTTGAAATCTTCAGAGCTCTCTCTCTGTTTAAAGTTCTTGAGTTCTCCAGAAAAAAAATGTTCCTTCCTCTTGAATTGAGGCTTAAGGTCCTTTTTATAGTGCTCACAAATTAGTTAAATTTGTTAAAGAGATCATCCTCTGAGTGATTTGGGGGATTTTCCCTACCGTTGGATCTTTGATCCAAGGGCTTCTGCTTTGCAGAAGAAAATCTTCTTGTTTCAACAAGAACAGAAAAGATTTCTTAAGAATCTTAATTTAATTTGGCGCAGATGCCCCAGCGCGTGACGCGTGTCATGTAGCGCAAAGCGCAGCGCAACTGCGCTAGCGCATCTGCGCCGATACGTGTCGCGCAGCGCAGAGCGTAGCGCAACTGCGCTAGCGCATCTGCGCTGACACGTGTCACGCAGCGCAGAGCGCAGCGCAACTGAAGCGTTGCTTCAGGCAAATAGAGCTCTGCTCTGATTGGGCGCGTCTTCTTGGGCGCAGCGCTGATACATCTGCGCCTGACACGTGGCGCGTTGCGCTCAGCGCAAAGGATCTGAAGCGTTGCTTCATTTATTAAATTTTTTTTTTTAGAATCAGAAGCGCCGCTTCATCTCCTCTTTTCAAGTCAAACTTGTATTCCCAAAATTCTGATTTCCCGGGCCTTGGCAACGATTTCATTGTGCACAGAATTTTCTATGCTTGGGTCTATATATATAACTCAAGGCTGAGCCTTTTCTTCTCTCATTTTCAGAGAACTTCTTCGATCATGGCTTGCAACCGCCCTCATGCCTGCCGACAACCATGGGAGGTGCCGATCCGGGACATCGTTCCTCGTTTTGCTGCACGTCTGGTGGACCCTTCTCTCTCGGACGAGCAATGCGACGCTGCAATGCACGAGCTTTTGACTCGTGTGGGGTCTCCTCTCCCTCCGAATTCCATTTGGCTTCGGATGATCCTTGCCTCGGCGCTTGCCGACATTCCCCTTCCTCCAGCAGAGATGTCTTCAGCAATGCTGGATGCCGCCGAAGATAAGATCGAGTGCTTTCTCGAAGCGCACTTGATCACCAAACCTTTGAGGGACTGCTCTTTCCACTTGCTGAGCCAGATACGGGCTCGTCGAGTCGTTATCGCCACTCTCTCCCAGGAATGCGGCGTCGACCGTTGGATGGCTACTCCTCGGGAAGATCGCCGCTTCGACGCGATGGAGAAGGCGGAGAGGGAGCTGAATAATTTTCTTTTTCTTTTTGTGAACCCTTGTCTCTCTGATCCCGTATTCGGTGATCTTTTTTAAAATTTAATAATAAATAAATGTTTTGATTAAGTATTCTATTATCCGTTAAGTGTTCCTTTATTTGAACTCTTTGTTGCGTTTGTGCATCGTATTTTAATTTGTTGTTATCAAGTGCATGTAATTTTGCATGGCTAAATTGCCTTTGGCACTTAGCCCCTTTTTCTGCGCTAGCGCATCTGTGCTGACACGTGTCGCGCAGCGCAACTGTGTTGCCACGTGTCGCACAGCGCAGAGCGCAGCGCGGCGCTTCCTTTAACAGAGCTTTGCTCTAATTGGGCGCGCTGCGCTAATGTATCTGCGCTGGACACGTGACGCAGAGCGCTAGCGCAGAGGATCTGAAGCGTTGCTTCCTTTAAACAGAGCTTTGCTCTGATTGGGTGCGCTGCGCTAATGTATCTGCGCTGGACACGTGGCGCAGAGCGCTAGCGCAAAGGATCTGAAGCGTTGCTTCCTTTAAACAGAGCTTTGCTCTGATTGGGTGCGCTGCGCTAATGTATCTGCGCTGGACACGTGGCGCAGAGCGCCAGCGCAAAGGATCTGAAGCGTTGCTTCAAAAATTTAAATTTTGAATTCAAACAGAGCTTTGCTCTGATTGGGCGAAACAAATGCCCCCCCGCCGTTGCGCTCACGTGGCGCACACGTGAGTGCAACGGTGGCAACCCCTCCTGACCGTTGGATTGAGGGGGAATTCCAAGAGGCGCAAGCGCCTTATAAATAGGGCCTTTTAACCCTTAGAAAATCTCACCATTTCTCTTGGGTTTAGATTTTCAGAGCTCTGCTCTTATTTAAGAATTTCAGAGCTTTGCTCTTGTTTTCAGAACTCTAGAGCTTTGCTCTTATTTCCCAAAGTTTAGAAAAATTTAGGTAATAATTAATTTTAAAATTAAGTTAAGTTAATTTAAATTAATTTTAACCAATAGAGCTCTGCTCTCATGGATCTTTTGATCTGAAGAAATTCCCTTTAGGGTTTCATTAACAGAGCTTTGCTCTCACAAATTCATAGATCTACAGAGATCTTATTCATGGGTTCTAACCCATGAACAGAGCTTTGCTCTTTGAATCAAATGTAGATTTTTTAGATCTGAAACAAATGAAGAATTTTTCTATAAGCTTTCATGGATCTTCTTTCTTTTTTATTTCAGAAATTTTAATTTTAAATTTCTTTTCAAAGACTTTCTTTTTGATGGAATATTATAGAGCTAAGCTCTTTCTTAAGGAATTTTAATTCTTTTGAGACCAGATTTTGACAAGTGTCACTCTGTGACAGAGCTTTGCTCTGAAAGAGGAGATTCTCTCCTTGTCTCTAGGGATTCTTTCCCCCTTTTTATTATGGGAATGTTCCCCCTAAGGGCCAACTGACAATCTCATCCAATGATGAGTTTGTCTCCTTAATTGACGTATTATCATTTAGATTTTGTGGGTCCCTCTTTAGTCCCCTACTCACTGCACTGGGGTGCGGTGTAATTAATTTTGATTTTAATCTAATTAATGCATTTTCTTCTTTTTTTTTTTTTTTTTTTTTTTTTTTTAATGTGAAACGTTGGGATTATAATACTGACGGCTACATTGCTCTTTTTGCAGCGATCATGTCTGAAGACACTTCATTCCCGTTTGTCCGCTCGGAGGAAGGATTCCCAGAGGCGCCTTTGGACCGTGAGGTCCTGGCTATGATCAAGGCATACGACCCTGAGCATAAGAGTCTCCACCTTTGGGGGTCGTGGTACAATCAGATCATTATGGGCCGACGGAGCTTTACATGCGCGGTGCCGTCGGAACCCATAACGGCGATTCATTATGCTACCCCACCCTCGGTGCAGTATGCCGTGGAGCTGGCCGACTGGACATCAAAAGGTTTTCTACATCCCGCTATAGATGCGATACCGGTTCAGCGTCCTATGGTTTTGGACATCCTAGGACGTCGTATCTGTCAAGGTGAAGCGCGGCCTTGGGGGCAATCGTATAACCTTGGTCTGATTCCCCGCCACCCGATTGGCTATCTGCCGTGGGCCCGGTATATCCTGTCGACGAAGAAGTCGCAGTTGATAAGACTAGGATTGTACACCGCAGTCTACGTCTCTCTCTTCCAATATCCTACGCTCCCCACCTGGTGGCTCAAGGCCTTCTTGGAGCAATGGAATATTCCCACCCACACTTTCCTTGCCATGGATCGGGAAGTGTCAATTTCTCTGGAGGAATTTGCGGAGGTATCCGGCTTACCGGTGATGGGGGAACATTACGAGGAGCTGCTCCCAACAGACGTGTACGTTTTCGGAGCTAGGCCAATGGTAAGGGGGGTCACTCCGGATACTGCTGTTCAACACCAGTTCCCAAGCTTAATTAACGTGTTGAACATATATGAGTCTCTCTTCGTTGAACATGGGAGTCGAGGAGTTAACTTTGAGGATTTCATTGCTCGGTTCCTTCATCCCAACGCCCTCTCTGCGGCCACTGCCAAGTCTGCCACCCTTGAGGATCCTTTCGGTTTAGGTTTGGATAACCTGCCGGCGAGCGAAATAGGTCAAAAGGATTTTTTTCTTCCTAACTTTCCAACCGTGTCTCTTGCAGAAGTAGCGGCCCCTGGGATGGATGAGGAGACCTTTTTCTTAGGGTTTCTCGGGTTATGGTTGAGTTGGTTCGCTATCCCGATGCACTCTCATCGAATGCGACCCTCTGTCTTTTATCCAGCACATCGGATGGTCATCGGGGTGAAGGTAGCTGTTGGGATCGCCGGCCTGGCACACTTATACCACGGTCTCAGTCGAGCGGCGGATGCCAGTGAGCCCGGGGTTTTGCATGTGGTCTTCCCGATGCATTACTTCGCGTCGTGGCTCGAGTTACACACAGCGGGTGTCTTCGGGATGCATAAGAGGCCCTCGTTCTTTGACAAGAGCGGTTTTCCTCGCATTATACAACTGATCGGTGCATCAATTGTAAACCCTTCACAACGGAACGCTAGGGGCTTGCTCCTTCGCCCCCATACCGTCGAAGCCGGGATGTCCTTTGTCGATAAGGTATTGACCGTCGGAAAGGTGTCTACCACCGTGACGCGGCCATTACAGGATATCTTTAAGGACGGAGCTTCTGTTTTAACGGCCCGGGAGACCCTCCACCTATATTCCATTAGACCGGGCTTTTTAGTTTTTAGGCAGAATGATGTGGCAATTTTTATGAGGTATAACCCACATCGTTTTGCTCAACAACTGGGCTACGATCAAGGGGTCCCCTTGGAAGCCTTTTTGGTGGAACCAGTTGCCACTGAAGAGGGGATGGAGAACGCCTTGCACCATTTCATGCGCGTAAATACGACCTCTCGTTTTTTTATTAATGCGCCGACTTACGCTCCGAGACTCCTCAATGTGTACAAAGACTGGTACAATCATGCGACAGGGGCAGTCATAAAGGAGGAAAGGCGACTGTTGGTTGATCGTAAGGGTGCACCTCCAGGTACCGATCGCAACGCTCCCTTGGTTCCTAGGACCCCAGTAATCGCTCCCTTAAAAGATGCCGGGGGCAGACCATCACGCGCGCAAAGTCCTCCACGTGAACTATCACCTCCTGATATCGCGGAAGTACCTCCTGCACCCTGTGCTCAGGTGGAAGCAGTGGTTGTACCCTCACCGGAGTCTGGCATGGGTGCGGACATCGGGACTCGTCGTCCCAGAGCAGCTGCTAAACGGAAGTCGATCCCTCGCGGGCCCAGGGTCGGAGGGCAAAAGAAAAAGAAGTCGCTCTTTGCAGCGGACGCTGCGTTCGGCCAGGAACCCCACGCTCCTTATTCCGAGGGTCTGCTCGAATATGGGACTAACGCGGGATTATTGATGCCGCTGCCGGACGATACAGACTTGGAAGCTGCTCTCAGAGCTTCAGCATGGCTCGTGAAGCGTGATGCGTGGCTGGCTAAGCTTGCGCAATCAGGTGACTAGTAGTCACTTTTTCTTTATTGCACCGTATTTTCTTCGTCATTTCATTATATATATATTTACTTTTTAACTAACGCTTTTTCTTTCTTTTCTTTCAACAGGCATTACCGATGAAGAAGCCATTGCCGCTTCTCTGAAGACTTTCCAGGAGGAGGAACGTCTCAGAGAATCTATGGGTCTGAGTAAGTTTCGATTCATCGAATTTTTCATTTTCCTTGCGTTATGGTCGATCTAACCTTTCCGTCTTACTTGCAGGGACTTCAATGCCGCTCCCTCCTAGTGACGTAGATGTTCTACCAGCAGCCGATGTTCCTGTTTCCTCTGGGACACCGCAGGAGGCTCATCTCGGAGAACCGATGAGAGATGCCTTAAAGGCTTTGGAGGCATCCCTGAATGAAGATGATGATGCTTTGAAGGAGGCATCACGGAGGTCCCTCATGACCGCTCGGGAGGAGAGGAAACGGTTGAGGCGTGAGGCGAAGGCGCGTAGGGCTGCCTTGGCTATGGGAGCGGGCCCTAGCACCGTTCCTCGAGCTGATACTCCCTCTGAAGAGGCCCCTGTCGCCCTGTCCACTGCCCGCAGAGGGGTGGCACGTGCAGCTCGGAGCGCGAACGGTAAATCCGCCTCAGGTAATGTTTCTCTTGGAGTTTTTATTATAAGTATCTTAATGTCGTTTGTCCTTACATCTCTCATCTTGCAGGACCAAGTCCGATCGAAGGGGAGGCGGAAACCGTCAATCTCGAAGGGACAGAGGGGGCAGTACCTGCCGAACTCGAGCCGACGGTGGGCAACGTCGTTGTGGCTTTGGAGCTTGGGGTAGAGGTTGAGGGGCCTGCAGCCGATAAGGTCACGGATGCCGAACCCGAAGTGGTGGCAGATGACGTGATCATTATAACTGAGCCCAGAGTGGCGGTGAATGAGGCGCTCGAGATCGGTGATCCTCCGGCGATGGTGGACGATACAACCGCCACTATTGAGCCTGATATGGTAGTGGGCGAGGTGGCCATGATTCCTGAAGACGAGCCAACCGCTCCTTCTCTGGAATCTGGCAATACTCCAGTCATAGCTCTTCCCGTCTACGGTCCTCCGCCGTCTCCCGGGCTTGCGAGCACGACGACGGTCCCTATTGAATCGGGCGATGAGGCCACAGGCGGTGGTCTCGTGTCGATAGAGGAGGGAGTCGTCTCTGTTTCCGCCGGGAGCTCCTCAGGTACACCTTAAGTTGTTGTTTTTTTTTTTTTTTTTATTTGCTCTACAATCTTTTCTGACAAGTTCATTTTTCGTAATGCAGGTGCAGCTAGTGTTGATGTCCCACTACTTGAGGGAGCTCCTTCCACGACTGCCTTGGCGATGGTTACCCCTCAGCCTTCTCTTACGCCGTCAAAGATGTTGGAAGGTATGGGCTTATAACTTATTAATCCTATTTTTGAGATATACAGTTTATGTACTGAAGTCACACTGTTGTATCTTTCAGGAGTGCTTTTTGATCATCTCTATCAAGTGTTGCTCCCACACTTCTCCTTCCCATCTGAATTCGCCTCCCCGTCTGGTGGCGCTGGTGAGTACTTGTCCCCGATTGGTAGCTTTGTCTTTTTAGCGGTAGAATTATTTCCAACTCTCTCTTGTTGTGACTGCAGCGTTGCAAATCGAAGGGGGAGCAGGAAGATTGGCTGTGCCACCAGCCCTTCCGGACTTGCCACCTGTCTCCACTGGTATAGTAAACCATCTTATCAATGACTTCCTTCATATCTATTGAATCATCATCTAATCGCGTTTCGTCTTTTTCCAGCCGTCGTTCCAGTCTCGGTGCCTTTCGAGTCTCGCATTACAATACCGGGCGGCCCTTCCCAGCGGCGTCCGTCCTCAAAAGGTGCTGCGAATAGTTTGCGCATGTTGAGCGACTATATTGAGGAACTCGACATCGAGGCTCCTGTATCTACTGAGGACTTCGCCACGACGGTTAACCCAATGTTGGCGATATTCGCCACTTTCCATGACGAGAGTATTGTTGCCTCCTGGGTTAACTACTGTCGGGAGGTCGAGGCTCGCCTTTATCAGCTGGAGTCAATGCGCCCGTCCCCCGAGACTTTGGCCTTGAGTACTCAATGGGGAGCATGGCTCGAGCAAAGCGCTTCTCGTTTTCATCATCTGGAACAAGAAGTGGCTTTGAGGTTGAAGGAATGCCAAGATTCTTCGAGCAGAACTGCTCGCTTGCGTGTCGAAGTTGAGGCGAACGCTGCTGAGGTAAAGACCGTGTTCGAGGGTCTTCTGGAGCGCATGTCGAATGGGCTGAGACTAAAGCGGGCACTTGATGTCGCCGAGCATGACACTCCAGGCCGTGAAGCTGCTTATCAAGCCGTTAGGGATCAGCTTGCCTCCGTCGCACAGCAACGGGCCCAGGTGGAGGCGGAGCTGATAATCGCATCCAATCGGGAAAAGGCATGGAAGGAGGTGTACGAACAACTGATAGAGCTATTTAAGACGCTTCCTTCCCAATAGCTGCCTTTGTATCAATGTATTTGTAAAAATTTTCTTTTCTGAGTAACGTGTACCCTCTCTTCGCTCTTTTGTATGATTCACCATGTATTTGATTGAGGTCAATGAATAAAGATACACACTTTCTTTTGCAATATCTTGTACGTTCTTTTGTTTTCTGCCTTTACACCATGATGTTGTCGATGAACTTGATTGGCATACAACTTAATTTCTCCAAGAGGCAACGATGGCTTAGGCCGCAGGTTCAGATCTGCCGCCTAAGACTTTTCAATTCTATGAGCCGTAAGGGTCTCATAGAGATTTTTCTCCCTACGGATCGAGAGGATCTCATAGGTGGATTTTCTCCTTAGGAATCGTGAGGATTCCTAAGTGTGGTTTTCTCTTATAAGTCGTAAGGATCCTATAAGAGCATTTCTCCCTCTTACGAATCGAGAGGACTCGTAAGCGGTTGTTTCCCTCTTTGTCGAGAATCGACTTCAGAGAGTGAGATCCGTGAATAGTATGCAAGAGACCATTTAGGATTGACTTGCAGGATCCCATTGTTCAGGAAGTAGGTTTTTGAATCCTTACTGCCCGAAATGTGAGTCAAAGAAGATCTCGTCACGGAGTGTTTGTATCCGCGAGTTGAGAAGTTTTGCGAGGGATTATTTGTTTCCCAAGCGCCAAGGATTATTTGTGTCCTTGGGGTTTGAAACGAGTCGATGGTTCCCACGGAGGCGCTGGTGGCTCTGCGAGTCGACGCGGATTAGAAGGCTCTCGTCAAGGAGTGTTTGTATCCGTGAGTTGAGAAGTTTTGCGAGGGATTATTTGTTTCCCAAGCGCCAAGGATTATTTGTGTCCTTGGGGTTTGAAACGAGTCGATGGTTCCCACGGAGGCGCTGGTGGCTCTGCGAGTCGACGCGGATCAGAAGGCTCTCGTCAAGGAGTGTTTGTATCCGTGAGTTGAGAAGTTTTGCGAGGGATTATTTGTTTCCCAAGCGCCAAGGATTATTTGTGTCCTTGGGGTTTGAAACGAGTCGATGGTTCCCACGGAGGCGCTGGTGGCTCTGCGAGTCGACGCGGATCAGAAGGCTCTCGTCAAGGAGTGTTTGTATCCGTGAGTTGAGAAGTTTTGCGAGGGATTATTTGTTTCCCAAGCGCCAAGGATTATTTGTGTCCTTGGGGTTTGAAACGAGTCGATGGTTCCCACGGAGGCGCTGGTGGCTCTGCGAGTCGACGCGGATCAGAAGGCTCTCGTCAAGGAGTGTTTGTATCCGTGAGTTGAGAAGTTTTGCGAGGGATTATTTGTTTCCCAAGCGCCAAGGATTATTTGTGTCCTTGGGGTTTGAAACGAGTCGATGGTTCCCACGGAGGCGCTGGTGGCTCTGCGAGTCGACGCGGATCAGAAGGCTCTCGTCAAGGAGTGTTTGTATCCGTGAGTTGAGAAGTTTTGCGAGGGATTATTTGTTTCCCAAGCGCCAAGGATTATTTGTGTCCTTGGGATTTGAAACGAGTCGATGGTTCCCACGGAGGCGCTGGTGGCTCTGCGAGTCGACGCGGATCAGAAGGCTCTCGTCAAGGAGTGTTTGTATCCGTGAGTTGAGAAGTTTTGCGAGGGATTATTTGTTTCCCAAGCGCCAAGGATTATTTGTGTCCTTGGGGTTTGAAACGAGTCGATGGTTCCCACGGAGGCGCTGGTGGCTCTGCGAGTCGACGCGGATCAGAAGGCTCTCGTCAAGGAGTGTTTGTATCCGTGAGTTGAGAGGTTTGCCGGTTTCTTCGGTTGAAATGAACCGTTGAGGTTTGGCTTCGTCGTTCGACGGAATCCGCTGGGGAAGTATGGTTTCTTCTTTGTTTGCGCCCTTGGATTGTATACAGGGATCGATGTGATCTTAACTGTAGGGACAGAATTTTATCATTATTATTATTAATTTTTTTTTGTTGTATTTCCGCGATGCTCTATCATTTCAGCTTTTATATCGCGAAGGTCGCGATTGCCGAAACATTTCGGCTATTTTTCGCGGTGCCCAATCATTTCGGCTATTTACTTTATTTTTTACTCGCTGCTTTTTATTGCGAGTTGCCCAATCATTTCGGCTATTTTCCATGCGTACATTTTTTATACTTGCTATTTTTTATTGCAAGTTGCCCTATCATTTCGGCTATTTTGTATGCATGTGCGGTCTATTGGCTTTCTCCGTAGACCTAAGATTGGACACCGATTTCGGCATCAGCACTGCTGCAACTGAGATACTACCAGGAGCGAATCATCATTTGCCTCTGTCGTTGTCGAACAAAGGAGGCTTAGCGACCAGGGTTAAGATCTTGTCGGCTAAGGCTTTGGACTCCATGAGCCGTAAGGGTCTCGTGAAGGTATTTCTCCCTACAAGTCGTGAGGATCTTGTAGGTGTATTTTCTCCTTAGGAACCGTGAGGGTTCCTAAGTGTTTTGTTCTTCTGTGAGTCGTAAGGATCCTACAGGAGGGTTTTTCTCCTTGTAAGTCGAGAGGACTTATAAGGGTTGTTCATCATGCGAACATATCCCCAGTCTCGGATGAGACTTGATTAGGGAAATGTTTATTCGCGCCCGTGGATTGTATACAAGGGTCAATATTGAGCCACTTGTAGGGCAATATTGGAAGTTTGTGGGGGCTTGCTTAAGCACAGGTTTAGGTTTCTGTAACTTAAGACTTTCAAATCTCATGAGCCGTGAGGGTCCCATAAGAGAGTTCTCCCTACGAGTCGTGAGGATCTCGCAAGCGTATTTTCTCCTTAGGAATCGTGGGGATCCCTAAGTGTGTTGCTCCCTTGTGAGTCGTAAGGATCTCACGCGGGTAGTTTCTCCTTACAGGGTCGAGAGGACCCTATAAGTGTCTTTTAAACGAGGTTGCGCCCTTTCGGGTTTTCACAAACACTCGCCGGTAGCCCTGCTGTTTTTACTCACGGAGCCCTTTCGGGTTTTCATCCGTGCCCATTTTGCTTATGGACATACCGTTTTTTTTTTTTTTTTTTTTTTTTTTTAACGAGGTCGCGCCCTTTCGGGTTTTCACGAACACTCGCCGGTAGCCCTGCTGTTTTTACTCACGGAGCCCTTTCGGGTTTTCATCCGTGCCCTTTTTGCTTATGGACATACCGTTTTTTTTTTTTTTTTTTATATCTCGTCAGCCTAAAGATGCTGCGGTAGTAGTTTTAAAGACGTTTCGGTCTGCTATTAGTTTAAGGACATTTCGGTCCGCCGTTGAGAGGGCTGGCTACTGTTTATAAAGCCTGAGCTTAGGAAGATAGCGAGCGGACATAGTCGTCGTCATCTATCATTGACCTAAACTAAGGCTCGTTAAGCGTAGTATTTCTTTAGGAAGCGACCGTTTATTGGCCTGAAAGGCCTTTCACCGTGCATGTCCATGAGTAGATAGGCTCCGCCCTGGTAGACCTTATCAATGATGTACGGTCCTTCATAATTTGGCTCAAATTTTCCCCGCTTGGCGCGATTGGGGACCATGGGCCTTTTGACGACTAGCACGAGTTCGCCTTGGTGGAATGTCCTCGGGCGGCTCAATCTTTCATATGAGCGCGTCATCTTTGCTTTATAAGCTTCCAAATTTTGCTGTGCTAGAAGCCGGATTTCATCAAGGGCGTCAAGCTCTTCAAACCGAAGGTGAGCATTTTCTTCGTCCGTCAACTCGTAATGGACTGCCACTCGTAGAGAGGGTAATTCTATCTCGAGGGGGAGTACTGCTTCCGTCCCAAATACCAACGCGTACGGCGTTGTGTTTATGGCCGTTTTAAATGTAGTTCGATACGCCCAAAGCGCCTCTTGCAATCTTTCGTGCCAATCTCTCTTATTTCGTGACACCGTTTTCTTCATGATCTTCGTCAAGGTCTTGTTGAAGGCCTCAGCTAGACCGTTAGCTCGGGGGTTATAAACTGAGGAATATCTCCAGTCTATATTGTGCTGCTGTGCGAAGCGGCTAATCTTATGACTTCGGTAGGCTGGTCCATTGTCAGAGATAATCCTTCTTGGGGTTCCAAACCGGTATATGACATGCGTTTTGAAGAAATGGAGGATGTTCTCCGTTTTTACTTCCCTCAACGGTACCGCTTCTGCCCATTTGGAGAAATAATCAGTCGTCGCCAAGATGAAACGATGTCCCTTTGACGATGCTGGTTCGATGGGACCGACTATGTCAGTTCCCCACATTTCAAATGGCCAACTAGCCACCGTTGGATGCAGTGGATTGGGATGCTGATGGATAAAGTCCCCATGAATTTGACATGAATGACATTGCCTCGCATATTCGAGGCAATCCTGCATCATCGTGGGCCAGTAATAGCCCATCCGCTTTATCTTCAACTTCATCTTAGGGCCTGCTTGGTGGGAACCGCAGAGTCCGTCGTGAACTTCTTGGATGACCCTTCTCGCTTCATCAGGTCCTAAGCATCTCAACCACAGAGAATCGAATGACCTCTTGTACAAAGTATCATTGACGAAGGCGAAAGACAGAGCTCGTTTCGTGAGCTGATGTCTTGTGGACGCTTCTTCAGGTATTCGGTGGAACTTGAAGTAATCTATGAAAACTTCTCTCCAGTCTTCGGTCTTCCCATGGTCTTTTATTTGTAGGGTCGTCTCCTCATTCGCTCCTTTTTCTTCAGACGATTCTGGAGATACTTCTGCTGGGGCAAGCACTCGTCGGCTTTGTACCACGATTCTAACGTCGTCGAGGTTCTCGTCAGCCAGTTCTTTAGCAAGTTTGGCTAGTGCGTCCGCTTTGCTGTTTTCCGCTCGCGGTATGCTCTCCAAAGTGTAGGAGGGAATTTGGGTTAGCAGTTGCTGCACTTTTTCACCGTATTTTACCAATTCCTGTTTGCACGTTTGGTAATCGCCGTTCACTTGACTGACGACTAGTTGGGAGTCCCCATATATGAGGAGGCTCTCAATTCCCATATCGATGGCGATCTCGAGGCCTGCTATCAAAGCTTCATATTCAGCTTCATTATTCGTTCTCGGCTCCGTTAAGGAGAAGGCGAAGCGCATTATTCCTCCTTGGGGAGTCACAAAGATGAGTCCCACCCCCGATTTGATCGTTGGCATACTTTGTTTGTGCTTTTTCATAGAGGACGCTCCATCGAAGTAAAGCTCCCAACGGCTATCACCACTGTCGATTGTGTCAAACGCGTGTCTGTCTGGCAAATCGCAATTTAAAGGAGAGTCGGCAGGTATGGGATGCTCAGCGAGGAAGTCGGCGATGGCCTGGCCTTTTACCGCCTTGAGAGGTTGATATGTTATCGAAAATTCCATCAAGAGCAGGGCCCATTTAGCGAGTCGTCCTGTCAATATGGCTTTTTGACATTAAATATTTGAGAGGGTCCACTTTTGAAATCAGACGGACCTCGTGCGCCAACGCATAGTGCCTAAGCTTTGTTATTGCGAAGATCAATGCCAAGCAGTGTTTTTCAATGGGAGAATAGTTGCTTTCTGCCCCCAGCAGCACTCGACTTAAGTAGTAGAGCGCCCTCTCTTTCCCTTGATCGTTTTCTTGTGCCCATAATGCGCCTAAGGAACCTTCGAGGGCGGTTGTATAAAGAATGAGAGGCTTCCCTTTAACCGGGGCAGCCAACACCGGCGGGTTCTGCAGGTACTGCTTGATCTCGTCTAGTGCGCCTTGGCATTTTTGATCCCAAACGAATGGGGTTCCTTTCTTCATCAGGTGACTATATGGCCGGCATTTTCCTGAGAGGTTGGCTATAAATCGCCGTATGTATGCGAGTTTCCCTTGGAGAGACCGCAGCTGTTTGAGAGTCCTTGGCGGAGGCATTTCCATGATCGCTTTGATCTTTGACGGATCTATTTCAATACCTCGGTGTCGAACGACGAATCCTAGGAATTTACCCGAGGAAACCCCGAACGCACATTTAAGAGGATTCATCTTCAAGTTGTATTGCCGAAGGCGTTGAAACACAGTCTTCAGATGCTCGAGATGTTCCTCGTATGATTTGCTTTTAACCACGAGATCGTCGATATAGCATTCAACGATTTCGTGTATAAGGTCGTCGAAGATCTTTGTCATGGCCCTCTGATAAGTAGCACCAGCGTTCTTCAAACCAAAGGGCATCACTTTATAACAAAATATACCAAGAGGAGTCCTGAAGGCTGTGTGCTTCTGGTCTTCGGGATGCATTTTTATCTGGTTATACCCCGATGAGCCGTCCATGAAGGAGAAAACCTCATGAGTGGATGTATTGTCTATCATAAGTTCAGTAACTGGCACTGGGAAATCATCTTTTGGGCAGGCTTTATTAAGATCCCGAAAGTCTACGCATATGCGCACTGTCCCATTTTTCTTCATCACTGGGACGATGTTAGCGATCCATTCAGGGTATTGAACTTCCTGGATGAAGCCAGAGTCTATAAGCTTTTTGACTTCGGCGTTGATGCTCATCTCAAGCTCGAGTCGCATTCTCCTCGGCGCTTGTTTGACGGGCTTGATGTCCGGAGATATCGCCAATTTATGTACAGCAATTTCTGGATCTAGTCCCGGCATTTCGGAATAGTTCCACGCGAAGCAATCTTTGTGTTGTAGAAGCACATCCTTCAACGCAGTCACCCTTTTTTCAGATAACAGCTCGCTGATGAATGTTGGTCGCGGGTCATTTTCCGTCCCCAACTCAATTTTCTTGAGATTATCTGCAGTGGTGTGGATTCCATCCTCCAGTTCTTTCGGAGCTGGGGGAAATTCTGAGATTACCTCATCGCTGCTGTTTTCAAAGCACCAAGGGAAGTCGTTCATGTCCTCGGATTCTTCTTTTAATATTGTTACCACGTGGCAAGTGCGAATTTTCTGCCAATCCCAATGCGGAGTTGGTTTTTCTTTTGCAGCCTCGGGTTCGTGCTTCTGTGGTGGTGCTACCCTCCAGTTGTCAGAAAGCGCGAATTTGCCTAACTGATATTGGTCCTCAACCCAATTCTTAAAGGTGAAACAATCTTCAAGCGGATGCCCTACTACTCGATGGTAAGAGCAATAATTTGGGTTGGAGACTTCGCCTGCTTGCTCAGGGTGTTTAGACTCTGGCAGAGTAAGCATTTGATGTTTTAGAGCAAGATCAAGTATTTTCCTTGTTTTGTTCCGAGGAAACGAGTATGCTCGACCCATTTTCTTCATAAGGGCTAGGTCAATAACGCTCGCCTCTCGTATGCGTGGCTTCTTAGCTCTGTCTTGTGGTTGTCGAGCACCTTTTCGGCCCCTCGACTTGTTTTTGCTTTCGCGTCGAACCCTTTTTGTAGCAGGCTGACGTGGGGTAACATCTTCGTTCTTTACTGCCTGTCGAAGGAGACGCTGTGTCTTGGCTTTCTCATAGATTGCCATTTCACGATCGTGATCATCTCGGGCTTTTTGACTCGCATCCTTTATAAATTTGCTCACCGGGTCTTTAGACGATGGACTGGGCGGCTTTGTGTCAGGAACTTTTGCTGATTCGGGATTAGCGTCCTCCCATTGAGCGTCCGCTTCTTCATCAAAGTCATACATGGCATAACAGCTGTTTATTAACTCCCGTTTCTTTGGCCGGATGTACCCGAGCCCTTTTGTTTCCGTTCTCCCGTTAGGCAGTTTGCATTGAGTTCCGGGAACGTTCCAGACCTTGTCATAGAATTTGGCTTTTCTGATGGTCTGTGTGAAGGACATCCCTTGGCGTTTCAGCAGTTTCTTCAAACCTTCGGTATAATATCTGGGAAGACGGATAGGCTGAAGCTTGTTGAGCGTGGGATCCGCGCCCTGCCAAATTTCTTTTTCCACCTTGTTTTCTTCAGAACGGTAGAATAGGATTGCCTTCTCGCCTTTTCTTCCGGGAGGGATATAGAATGTCTGCAATTCTTCTACGCTGTTGGTGTCGAGTGCATCCAGTTCTTTGTAATGTTCAAGCGGCACCATGGTTATCTGCAGACTTCGCTCTTCATCAGTGGAAATCTGTATTGAGGGCCGAGCGGGGAATACAGCATGAACTTCATCCTCTGAGTCACTACCGAAGATCAATGAAGGAACAGATGGTCCTGGCCTGGTGGACTGGGACGGACCTGAATAAATTATATCCTCCTCCTCCTCGGTGTCACTGCCGAAGACAGGGATGGTTGCGTTAGTTTTGTTCTCCGGTTTGTGACATCTTTCCGTGTCTTCGAAACTCGGTAGGAAGTATTTGGCATCTTCATACTTGCGAACTTCGTTCACGGAAAATGGATTCAACTCTCCTGCCACTGTGTACTCGAGGCCGTCCCTAGAATACTTCATGCACTGATGCTGTGTAGAAGGGATGATATTGTATTCGTGTAGCCATGGTCGGCCGAGCAGAGCATTGTAGCACGTCTTGGCGTCTATAACATGGAATTTGATGTCTGTGACGAGCACCCCGAAGCGTAGCGTCAATATCACAGATCCAAGAGTCTTTGAGGATTGAGAGTCGAAACCGGAGATGGTGATTTTGTCCCGGGCGAGGTGTTGGACACTCATGCAAATCTCCTTTAACACTCGCACATTGAGTAAATTGACAGACGATCCGTTATCGACCAAGATTTTTCCTATCTTTATGTCATGGCAGTATCCTGAGACATAAAGTGGGCGATTGTGTTCACACATTCCGAGGAGAAGGTCTTCATCACCAAAAGCAACGTCGGCTGTGTGCACCTCTTCCAATTCATCCCTCATCTTTTGTTCGGCTAGGAAAGCTTGGAACTGGTCCGGATCTTGTAGGGCCTTAACCAAAGAATCCCTCGCCTCTTTTGAGAGCAATAGGGCATCGAGAATGCTGAGTTGTGAGGGTAGCTTTCTCAGATGCGCCAAGACATTGTAATCTACTTTATTCCTTTTTGGGGGATTCTTGGCGGTTAACTCTTCCGCAACTTGGTCATCCAAAGCGATGTCTTCAGAGACCTTCTCTTTCCCTTTGTTTTTCTTATTCAAGGGTCCGAGGTTCTTTTCGGGTAATGTTCGATTGCGCAGCTGTATATTCTCGCAGGCCTTTGGTTCTTTTTCTTTTCCCGAAATGGATTCTTCGAAGAGGGGACCAAGCTCTAGCTCTTCATCGGAGTCGCTCCCAAACGTAGGCACTTGTGACCCGGTAGTGTTAACCATGTGACAATTGCCGGCAGTTCTTTCAAGTTCTTTAGTCGTATTTCTTCGCTCTCGGCGAATTTTACGTTTTTCCCGTTTAAATCGTTGTCGATTAGCGACGTATCCTTGCCACCATCCATTGAAAGCTTTGCAATCTTGGGTGGAATGCGAGACCTTCTGATGGTATAAGCAATAAGAAGGGTGCATTTCTACCGCGCCAGTAACTTTTTCTTCAGAGGGTGGTAGCTTCATGCCCATCGATATGGCCTTAGCAAATTTCTTTTTTATCTTGAATTGGCTTTTGTCAGTGGTGGAGGCATTTTGCTCCAACGGGATCATTTCAGCTCCTTCCTCAAGTCGCTGACGCTTGGCCCTTTCGAATATTGCCGTCTCGCGTTCTCGATCAGCCTTACTTTTCAACCGAGCTTCATTAAGAAACGCGCTAATCATTTCAACTGGTAACCCTGGGGTTTTTGATTCGGCATTTGCCCCCAGCGTTTCAGTGCCAGAAGTTCCTTCATCGTTCGTGATCGAATGGGAGATCATATGACAGCTTGCTACATATTCGTCAGACTCATCCGATGAACTTTCTCCTTCACCTTCTTTTTGGAAGACGTGATCAAGGAAATCTTGGAGCGTGATGGGAGTTCGCGCCTTTTGGTTATATTCATCCAGCACATCGATTTGCTTTTGTAAGTCCGTGCGCTTGTCTCCAGGCTTCACGGGCTTCTTAGATTTCTTCTTCTTCTTTTTCGAAGATTTTGACGGCTGGCTATGAACGCTTGAACTACTACCATCGGTCTTCGGAGTCGGTCGTGGCTTCAACATCCCTTCAATAACCTGCGGTTCAAAGGGGTTCTTCCACTTGACCGCTGGGCAGGTTTGAAGATCATTTAGCATTCTCCTCGTTTTGGCCGATAATACAACCTCCCAGGGAGCCTCTTCAATAACGGAGCATGTTGCCCCCGGCGTATTCGTCCCCTTATAGGTGTGGGGCTGCGGAGGGTTCACCTTCCATTTGTCAGACAGCGCAAATTTGCCCTGACGGTATTGATTCTCAAGCCAATTTTTGAAAACGTAACAGTCTTCGATTGGATGTCCCAACACTCTGTGATAAGGGCAGTAATTAGGATCGTTGACGTCATTCGGTTGTGACGGACGTTTTGGATCTGGCAGATTTATGAGCCTGTTGCGCAACGCCAGCTCGAATAGCCTCCTTGTTTTATCACGGGGGAAGGAGTAAGCACGTCCCATCCTGTCCTCAAGGGGTACGTATGGGCGTGTATTGTTTGGACGAGCAGCCGGCTTCGAGTCGCTCGGTTGTTGTTGGGCATTGGCGACGATGATCGCTTTTCCCTTTCCTTTATCGTTTCGGGAATCCGGCTTCGGGAGAGGGGGTTTATGGCCCATCTGGTCCATCTGCGCCAATTTGTCGATCAAAGCCTGGAAGGAAGTCGGCTTGAAGAACATCATAAATTGTGAAATAGTTGCTTGTGGATCAAGGGTTCCAACAAACATTCCCACTGCAGGGGCTTCTTCTATGCGCTGTTCACATTTAGACCATAGATTACGCCACCGTATAGCGTACTGAACCCACGTCTCGCCGGGTTTTACCCTGGCATTGATCAGTGCCGTCATCGGGGTACGCTCGCTGGCACTTGCAAAACGTTGGGTGAAGAGCAGCTCCATCTCCGTAAAGGTTTTAATAGAGTCGTTGGGGAGCTCGGAATACCATTCGAAAGCCGTGTCTGATAAGCTTCCAACGAATTGGCGCAGCAAGAGTTTGTCGTCGCCTCCAGTGTTACCACACAGCGCCCTGAACTGGGCAACGTGTTGATGGGGGTTGCCGGTCCCCTTGTAGACATGAAACTTAGGAATTGTGTAACCTGGCGGGTACTTAATTTGATCATACCAGCCCGGATATGGCCGCCCCGTTTTCACGATCTGACCGGCTGCTTCAACCGCCTGATGCGCCCGTATTTGTTGAGCAATATATTCATCCAAATCAGCTTTTGATATGGTATCCTCTTTAGCTGCGGATAGAGCCGGTGGAGGATTCGATGTCTCTCCCCTATCATCTTCAAGAATGATCGGGGAATCTCCAGCAGGTGGATCTGGTTGAATCATCATACCCACCACATCCTGGAACAGGTGGGCCATTTTCTTTATGTTGGCCGCCTGTTCCGCAGCCTCTTTGTCTCTCTTTTCCAGTATTCGGCGGAGGAACTCAGCGTCGGTCTCCTCCTCTTGGCGTTCATCTAAGGACGTCTCAGGATTCTCTTTTGGCCCCGTGAGTGCAGCCATTGTAGTCATCATCTCCTGGAGCTTTTGTTGCTGCTCCTGAGACCTGGTCACTGACCGGGTAAGCGGTCGGTGACCCGTAGAAGTACGACGTTCTTCTTTTCCTGAAGCCATATAGATCGTATGAACTGTTATGCCCCCTGACTTGGGGCGTTTAGGTTCACCATTGTTAACTCTTGCTGCTGTTGCGGGGGCTTTCTCTGGCCTCCTTCTTTTGTAGACCTTTGAGGTTGAAGGAGCCGTTGAAGTGGGCATTCTAGCATTTGTTGCCCCCTGCTGTTTAATGGGGCAGTTTTTGTTATTCTCCACCTTCGCCTTTTTCTGGTGACGCAAGTGGTCCGGATCGATCACAGAGTTTCGAACCCTGCGCCATACTTTATAAATTCTGGACGACAGCCGTTGAGAGGGCTGTTCTTGTTTTTCCTCCGGAGCTTTCTCCACGGGTGGAGGAGATCTTTTCAACACGGCGATTGGGGAGTTCTTTCTCACTTTTCTCAGTAATTCAAAGCTGTTCCCAGTTGGAACAGCAGCGTTGACCTCCGCCATCGGAGCAGGCGGGGTTAGCCCTGAAGGGGAGTTACCTCCTGCTTTCCTTATTCGTTGCCAATGACGACGTCGCGCACGACGAGCCATTGGGACTGGCTCGGAAATCGGGATAGTTTCTTGTTGCCCCCTGTTTGGGTGTGGGGTAACTGCCGGTGTCAGCCTATCAAAGACTGATGCTTTTTGACCAGCTGAAGGAGGAGTAGGAACCGTCAATCTTGTGAAGACTGACTTTCTGATAGGAGAAGCCGCTTCAACGACTTCCGAAGCTGTGGCCGTTGCCCTCTTTGGGACAGCCACTTTATGATCCTGACCTAGCCTGGTGAAAACAGAGGCTGTCAGCTTAGTAGCGGGCGACCCGTTGACAGGGGTCGTGGTAGCAGTGAGCCGGTCGAATACCGACTTCTTGTTCGCTTCTGGTGCGGATATCGGCATAGAGAAGCTTGCAGGGGGGACCATGGTCCCGAAAAACAGGCCGGTGGTGGCCTGGGTCATCTGGCCTACCGGCAGAGTAAGGAAAGACGCCGCTTGGGGCCCATACGTCACCCCTCCTGGTGAAGTGGAGCGCTTGTTGCAGTGGCATCTCGAGCAGCTGGTGCAATTGGAGGCCATTGAATCTCGAATTCTGCGCCAGATAAAAGACCAAATCTTAGCAACTTGAAATCCGAGGACAACCATTTAACAAACCACGATTGATTCGCGAAGACGACACACGAAGTGTGGAGTGGAAAGAGGAAAAGGTCCCACCGGGCGTGCCAGAATCTGTTCCCCTCCGAACGGCGGCCTGTGATGTTGGGACGTCACGTACCTGGGGTTCGGGGCAGATGCTATTTGGTTTTTATCCGTCCACCTCTCCGAAGATGCCAAGTTGATTTATGGCACCGTGTATCGAAGGTTTAGACAGATGCGGCCGATGTAGCAGACTTTGTCAGATTCCCCCTCAGGGTGAGGGGTTTTTGATTGTGGGGACGCTCTTCCCTGCAGGCGCAAGCCCCTGCAGTTAATTACGCTATCGCGTTGCGATAACAACTTTCTCCTTCTCCAGAATTTCACTTCGTGTCGTGTATGTTTATTTTATTTGTGGTTGCCCGTGGATTGTATACGGAGACTTAGTGATGTCGTCGCCCGTAGGACGTGGATTAGTCCAAATCCGTGTTTGCTTAGATTTGAGTTTGGTGTTTTTAGTTTAAGGATGCATTGGTCGCGTTGCGACTAAGATCAACTTAAACGTTCATCAAGGATATGCTAGTCCTGTTTTGGACTAAGATCGACCTGACGTAGTGATTGATTTAATTATCCGGCCGTCGGGACTCGTCACCTCTCTGACGTCATTGAGGGATTACAACGACATACGTCTGAGGAGTTCCGAGATGTACCCTTGAACCAAAGTTGGTTTGGGATTTCATTGTTTATTTAGATGTCTAAGGACACGTTAACCGTATTTGGGGTTAAGATCAACTTAGGCGGGACCGTTTAGATCCGACAAAAGAGCGTTTGGGCCCTATTATGTCAGTTTAGGGATGTAGCGGTCCATATTCCAATTTAGGGACGTTTCGGTCCGATATTAGTTTAGGGACGTTTCGGTCCGATATTAGTTTAGGGACGTTTCGGTCCGTCGCCAGTTTAGGGACGTAGTGGTCCGTCATTAGTTTAGGGACGTTTCGGTCCGATATTAGTTTAGGGACGTTTCGGTCCGTCGCTAGTTTAGGGACGTAGTGGTCCGTCATTAGTTTAGGGACGTTTCGGTCCGATATTAGTTTAGGGACGTTTCGGTCCGTCATTAGTTTAGGGACGTTTCGGTCCGATATTAGTTTAGGGACGTTTCGGTCCGTCGCCAGTTTAGGGACGTAGTGGTCCGTCATTAGTTTAGGGACGTTTCGGTCCGTCATTAGTTTAGGGACGTTTCGGTCCGATATTAGTTTAGGGACGTTTCGGTCCGTCGCCAGTTTAGGGACGTAGTGGTCCGTCATTAGTTTAGGGACGTTTCGGTCCGATATTAGTTTAGGGACGTTTCGGTCCGTCATTAGTTTAGGGACGTTTCGGTCCGATATTAGTTTAGGGACGTTTCGGTCCGTCGCCAGTTTAGGGACGTAGTGGTCCGTCATTAGTTTAGGGACGTTTCGGTCCGATATTAGTTTAGGGACGTTTCGGTCCGTCATTAGTTTAGGGACGTTTCGGTCCGATATTAGTTTAGGGACGTTTCGGTCCGATATTAGTTTAGGGACGTCTCGGTCCGATATTAGTTTAGGGACCTCTCGGTCCGATATTAGTTTAAGGACGTCTCGGTCCGATATTAGTTTAGGGACATCTCGGTCCACGAGTTTAAGGACCCCGCAGTCCATATCGATGTGTGGTCGTTGGGACCCGTCACCTCTTTGACGTCGTTGAGGAATTACAACGATGGATGTCAAAGGAGTTCGGAGATGTACCCTCGAACCGGACGTAAATTGATTTAGGAGAGCCATTTTGCTCAGTCAATTTAATTTAAGGACTTACGGCCAAAATTGGGCTAAGTCCAGTTGAAAATGTTCAACACCATCATTTATTTTTTTATTAGACCTGTGCTAGGGCTTTGCCCATACTTAAATAATGCATTGCATTACTTCAGGCCATTTATGCCCATTTTGATTGGGATCTGCCCTTTTTATTATGATGCAGATCATTTATTTTGGTCCATTGGACCTTTCAATTGGGCTCTGCCCTTCCAAATAATGCACAGCATTTTATTTATTAGGCTTGTTAAGCCTTTTAATTGGGCTTGGCCCTTCAGGAAGTGAAATGCATTGCATTTGTCAGGCGCTTTGCGCCAATCACTGAGCGTAAGCTCATAAGGTGGTGACACGTGTCATGCTCTGGGGAGCGCAAGCGCAACAGCGCAGTGCGCTGCGCTAGTGCGCTGTGCTGTTGCGCTGCTGACACGTGGCGCGCTCTGGTGAGTTGCGCCCGTTCCAGAGAGCGAAGCTCTATTTCAAGGCGCGTAGCGCAAGTTGTTCTGCAGCTGACACGTGGCGTTCTCTCAGGAGCGCAACAGCGCAGTTTGGAAGTGCAAAGCACTAAAAATCTTTTTAGATTCCAGAAAGGAAGTGCGAAGCACTGTTTAAGTTCTTGATCTAGATCAGATCAAAGAAAAATAAATTTCTTCTTTATTCGAAGGACCAGAGGTTCACAAAAGTGCAAAGCACTATTCTTTTATTATTATATTTTTTTTTACCTTGTTTTTAAAGAACCAAAGGTTCACAAGAAGTGCAAAGCACTGTTTTCTTTTTTATATAAAGATCATTGATCTTACAATTTTTTTTTTTAGACTAATGGTCTATTAGAAGGAATTTCTTCTAATCCATGAAGGTTCTTTACCTTTTTTTTTTGAAATCTTCAGAGCTCTCTCTCTGTTTAAAGTTCTTGAGTTCTCCAGAAAAAAAATGTTCCTTCCTCTTGAATTGAGGCTTAAGGTCCTTTTTATAGTGCTCACAAATTAGTTAAATTTGTTAAAGAGATCATCCTCTGAGTGATTTGGGGGATTTTCCCTACCGTTGGATCTTTGATCCAAGGGCTTCTGCTTTGCAGAAGAAAATCTTCTTGTTTCAACAAGAACAGAAAAGATTTCTTAAGAATCTTAATTTAATTTGGCGCAGATGCCCCAGCGCGTGACGCGTGTCATGTAGCGCAAAGCGCAGCGCAACTGCGCTAGCGCATCTGCGCCGACACGTGTCGCGCAGCGCAGAGCGTAGCGCAACTGCGCTAGCGCATCTGCGCTGACACGTGTCACGCAGCGCAGAGCGCAGCGCAACTGAAGCGTTGCTTCAGGCAAATAGAGCTCTGCTCTGATTGGGCGCGTCTTCTTGGGCGCAGCGCTGATACATCTGCGCCTGACACGTGGCGCGTTGCGCTCAGCGCAAAGGATCTGAAGCGTTGCTTCATTTATTAAATTTTTTTTTTGAGAATCAGAAGCGCCGCTTCATCTCCTCTTTTCAAGTCAAAGTTGTATTCCCAAAATTCTGATTTCCCGGGCCTTGGCAACGATTTCATTGTGCACAGAATTTTCTATGCTTGGGTCTATATATATAACTCAAGGCTGAGCCTTTTCTTCTCTCATTTTCAGAGAACTTCTTCGATCATGGCTTGCAACCGCCCTCATGCCTGCCGACAACCATGGGAGGTGCCGATCCGGGACATCGTTCCTCGTTTTGCTGCACGTCTGGTGGACCCTTCTCTCTCGGACGAGCAATGCGACGCTGCAATGCACGAGCTTTTGACTCGTGTGGGGTCTCCTCTCCCTCCGAATTCCATTTGGCTTCGGATGATCCTTGCCTCGGCGCTTGCCGACATTCCCCTTCCTCCAGCAGAGATGTCTTCAGCAATGCTGGATGCCGCCGAAGATAAGATCGAGTGCTTTCTCGAAGCGCACTTGATCACCAAACCTTTGAGGGACTGCTCTTTCCACTTGCTGAGCCAGATACGGGCTCGTCGAGTCGTTATCGCCACTCTCTCCCAGGAATGCGGCGTCGACCGTTGGATGGCTACTCCTCGGGAAGATCGCCGCTTCGACGCGATGGAGAAGGCGGAGAGGGAGCTGAATAATTTTCTTTTTCTTTTTGTGAACCCTTGTCTCTCTGATCCCGTATTCGGTGATCTTTTTTAAAATTTAATAATAAATAAATGTTTTGATTAAGTATTCTATTATCCGTTAAGTGTTCCTTTATTTGAACTCTTTGTTGCGTTTGTGCATCGTATTTTAATTTGTTGTTATCAAGTGCATGTAATTTTGCATGGCTAAATTGCCTTTGGCACTTAGCCCCTTTTTCTGCGCTAGCGCATCTGTGCTGACACGTGTCGCGCAGCGCAACTGTGTTGCCACGTGTCGCACAGCGCAGAGCGCAGCGCGGCGCTTCCTTTAACAGAGCTTTGCTCTAATTGGGCGCGCTGCGCTAATGTATCTGCGCTGGACACGTGACGCAGAGCGCTAGCGCAGAGGATCTGAAGCGTTGCTTCCTTTAAACAGAGCTTTGCTCTGATTGGGTGCGCTGCGCTAATGTATCTGCGCTGGACACGTGGCGCAGAGCGCTAGCGCAAAGGATCTGAAGCGTTGCTTCCTTTAAACAGAGCTTTGCTCTGATTGGGTGCGCTGCGCTAATGTATCTGCGCTGGACACGTGGCGCAGAGCGCCAGCGCAAAGGATCTGAAGCGTTGCTTCAAAAATTTAAATTTTGAATTCAAACAGAGCTTTGCTCTGATTGGGCGAAACAACTCCATTTAAAATCACTCGATTCTACAACGATATCAAGTTCATTACGCAAAGGGTTTTCTTAAAAACCTGTCGTAGCCCTCCGTCATTTCAGATAAGTACTAGTTAGTATTCGTGCTGCGGTAGTTTGGCCTTCGTCAAAGCGTAGTGTACGGTAGCTAACTAATGCTTATCTGCTTGCATACGATGCGATTGGATTAGGGTATTCGTACGGCGTAGTTTGGCCTTCGTCAAGGGTCGTGCGGGTGGGTTTAATTCAATCAAGAAATGAATGGGTTGAACTTGACTAGCGGACTATGGGTAGTTTGGCCTTCGTCAAGGTCATAGGACGCTAGGGGTAAAATATTATTGGGAATTTCAAGTGTTGAAATTTGCAATGAGATTGCATACCTTCTATGAGATAGTTGGATCCCGATACCCGCTGCGAGTAAGAGTTACTCCTGGGAGACTTTTACACATTACAATTAGCCGATCAAGTAGGTGTCTAGAAAGGTGTCAACGGGGTTACGCCTCTGGGAAAAAGAGGTTTACATTAATTAGGTTCGTGCGAAAGCACGGGGGACCTCCCTCAAAGTACCGACACTGGCCTGGCTGAAAGATTGACGAACTTGTAGCGTGTAATTAATCCCGGCTAGTCTTTCCTTTTAGGGTTTGAAGGAAGATTTGACTAAAACAGTGGGAGACATCCTGATTAGATATATTAGATAACCAATCTAATCTTGCAAGAGCATACGCTGAGTGTTTTCTTCTCTCTCTCTCCAGGTAGCGACCATATCACGCCTTAATCAAGATAATAAAACGGATGAATTGACCGAACCCGCTTGTTATACTGAGCTGGGGAACGTTGGTCCCGCTCCAACTTATAATTGTTATAAGACAGAGCAGGAAATTGGGGATTACCAGAATTCCCGTGCCGCCCAAACGAAGAAAGTGCATACTGATGCATCATCTTCGGGTGTGTTCATTATAGAGAACTGTTTCTCAGTATCCTTTACGTCCTGGGTATGTGATACCGCATCAGGACCCCGTATATGTAATCTGTTACATGGGCTACAGATAGGTAGAGAACTGAGAACGGGTGATTAGTTTCATGAGACAGAAAACGGTGCAAGTGTTGCAGCCAAGTCTGTTGGTCACTATCACCCTGTATTACCAGAATACATTGATTCTGAACGAATGTTATTAGATACCGAACCTGATATACAACATCATATCAGTCTCTTTATTAGTAAAGAAAGGATATAATTTTGTATTGATTGGATAATGTTTTGAACATTTCCTATATCAAGAGTTGATCGGTTCAGGCACGTTATCTAAAAGCATTGATGTTCTAAATCAAACTACAGTTCTTAGTATACGGAACACATACAAGAGGAAGAGTTCAGAAATGAACGAATCCTTCTTGAGGCATTATAGACTAGGTCATATCAATGTGACCCGACTAGCTAAGTTACATTTAGATGCATATTTAAATCTGTTTGAATTTACATCTTGTGAAACTTGCCGGTCATGTCACAAAGATAAGATGACCATAGCTCTGTTTATTGGAAACAGAGAAAGAGTTAGTGAACTCTTGGGATTGATACATGCTGATGTATGAAGGTCCCCTGTCTACACATGCCAAGACCGGTTCTTTGTACTTCATTACATTCTCTGATAATCTCTCAAGATTCAGACATGTGTTCCTGTTGAAACATAAGTCCGAACCTTTTGAGATATTCACAGAATATAAGTTAGAAGTAGAGAACCAAAAACGGGTATAAGTATTATGTCCTTTGATGAGATCAAGGAGGAGAATACTTGAGCACGGAATTCCTGGACTATTCTAAAGGAGAATGAGATTCTCTCTCAGCATTACTCCTCCTATACACCATAGCACGTCGGTGTATCGGGACGGAGCAATAGCACCCTATTTGATATGGTGTGCTCTATGATGAGTACTACTGAGTTTCCTATTTCCTTTTGGGAGTTATGCACTTGAGAAACTGCATACCAATTGAATAGGGTTCAAATCAAATCAGTTACCTACCACTTCATATGTGATATGGAAAGGGAAGAGCCCATATCTTAAGTTTGTTAAGATTTAGGGTTGTCCGGCCTATGTCTAAAAGCAAAATCCGGACAAGCTCGAGGCAAGGTCTGTTATGTAGAAATGGAAATGTTCCAGCTATACAAACTACAGCTGATAATTTGGTAGAACCAAAGGATTCAATAGTTTCCAACGAAACTCAGCCTCTCCGCCGATATAGTAGGGTTCCTCACCCACCTGAGAGATACTTCGGTTTCTCTATGACAGTGGGAGCGAGGATTGCATCATGAGATGATGACCCAACTAGTTTCAAGCAAGCTATCAGGAGTAGGACTCTGTAAGAATGGCTGGATGCTTATCGATCTGAGATGGAATCCTTATACACCAACAAAGTATGGACTTTGGTTGCTTTATCTGAAGGGTTAAATCCCCATCAGAAGCAAGTATATCTTGAGAAGATTACTTGGTGTACATGGAAAAGTTGAGACTTTCAAAGCTATGCTTAAGTCCATCCAGATCCTACTTGCCACGGCTACATACCATGACTACGATATCTGGTAGTTGGGTGTCATGACTGTTTTTCTAAATGATGTTTTAGAAGAGAGCGTCTATAAGTACACAGCCAGAGGGCTTCGTAGACAGTGGGAGCAGCGGAAACGTGTGCAAGATGTTTTATGTGATAAAGCAGGCATCGCAGAGTTGGAACGTCTGTTTTGATGTGGTAGTCAAAGAGTTTGACTTCATCAAAATGGTAGATGAACCTTGTATATACGAAAAGGTAGTAGAGAGTATGGTGGTGATCCTCATAGAGTACGTAGATGACATACTCTTGATAGGGAAGGAGTTTCCTATGCTACGCTCGGTCAATCTCCGCTTATCACAAGGATTCTCCATATAGGATCAAAGTGATACCTCCTAAATCCTGGGTTTTGGATCTATGAGATAGATCTAATTGGATGTTAGGACACTCACTAGTTGTAGTAAGATGTATCAATCAATCCTGAGGAGAATCACTGGAAAGGTTCCAGACTGATAAGGACGACTGAATGTCAGTCGAAGGCATTGTCTTCACCCTCAGTGGAGGGACGGTATGTTGGAAGAGTTCCAAGCTAGATACCGTGACATACTAGACGATTAAAGGCAAGATACATCGTTACCAAGGATACTACCAAAGAGGCAGTATGGATATTTATAAGTTCATAAGATGAACTTCGTTCCTACCATTGTGTGACAATGGAGTTGTGGCTTATGCCAAGGAACTACCGTTCCATCAGAAATCCAGATATAATTCTTAGGCAGTATCACCTGATCATGGAGATGGTTGATCTCCAGGGAGATCGAGGTTAGGAGAGTAGACGCAGAGGACGACAGCGCGGATCCACTCACAAAGGCCTTTTTCCCAGTAGAGACTTTTATGGGATGGTTGAGTATGAGATACTTGAACCGCAGCTAATTGTTGGGTATGCGATACCATAACAGATGGCCCTAGTGCAAGTGGGAGATTGTTAGTTATATGTATGCCCTAGAGGCCATTACTGTACATACGATGTATATTGTAGTGGATGCTAGGACATATATAGGGAGGACTTTCTTGCTCGACATGATAGTATGCTATCTGGTTGTACTTTATCTTAACATGTACTCTGATTGTCTCTATATTACATGTTGATAAAGACCTTAGGATATATACTCGACTACTGGGACTATGATGAGATCATACTAGTGGGGCCACGGTAGTCGACGAGTACATCCTATAACTGTTCCTAGTCGAGGGTGTATCGAGACAGGGCATCGATACACCAGAGTAGACTAGCGTATACGCATCTTGACCCATATGATGGGCGATGGATGATCCCATATCCATCGGTGTTTGACATCAAGGATGGTGTACGGGTGCTCAGTGGAGACTGGGTACACTGGACGGACTCGCCGAGAACTCCCAGATGGTATTATACCATACGTCAGATGGCAGTTCTCCGGTGACACTGGTACAGAGTAGTCTGTTGACCCGAGATCGTCATAGAGTCTTGTGTGATTCACACTGTGCTTTGATTTCCATCATACCACGTCCAAGAGGGCGTGCAAAAAGGTGGCTTTTGGGTACAGTCCCGAATCACATGGAGGCAATGAGCGATAGGAGGGGATTCGTCTCTCCCGGTATAGGGAGTTGATGTTGTGCTGTGTTCGATTGGCTATAACCGGAAATCCCTGGCCAGGGTTGCTGAGATTTACTGGTAAGTGTTATCAGTAGTTTCTCGAACTGTTATAGACCTCATATCGACACGACTTATCGAGCTATTGGGGTCTGACGTTTACCACCCCTAGGCGAGATATGCAACATATCAGACGACGAGACCGGACTGTACGGGAGTGTTACTGTTTGGATTCACAGGAGAATGTACAGGCTTGCTTGTTGATCTTCTGAGCGCTCAATACCTGGGTAGCTGTTACGTTTAGCTGACCGCTTGCAGCTTGTGGGTGTTTGATATGATCATCACATACTGCCGGCGTATTGACGATTCTTTAGAGTCCTACACAGAGGTTTCTTGGCTCAGGCAAAACGGAGTAGGGGCACGTATGTGATATGTGCGGGACCGAGGATAATGCGGTATGTGATATCGTATTGTATTCTCGCGATATTTGATATCAGCCGGGTCATCGGATCAAGAGTTGATTTGATGAATCGGTACGGATAAATATTAGTCGGTTATATGCGATATAGCCGGATTGTCGGATCAAGTGTTGATTCGATAATTTAATGTATAATAATATATATATGATATATTAAATGACATTAACTAATATTAGCTCACTAAAAGATTCTTTTTCTCACTCGGGTAATACATTGATATATATGCAATATATGTTAATTGTATTATTTTATTTGGTTACAATAAATATTATATATGTGATATATAATATTGGAACATGATATGATAACTAATGCAACATGTTTAGTAAAGATTAATCAAGATTAGGGTTTGATTTGGGTTAATGACTTCTAGTAGATTCTAGAAGGTTTCCTATTTTGTTTTGGAAAAGATATTTTCAAGTGACTCATTCTTAACTCAACCCAAACCCTAACCCTTGGTCAATTCTCTACAATGGTTAAGTCAACCATGGTTGCATAATTCATCATTATCTCTTTTGCATTATTCATCACAAAAGGAATTCTATTATTGTTCATCTTCTTCCTTCATCTTTCTTCATGAAAAAGCTTGCTAGCTTTTTCAATGTGATGAATAAATATGAGAAAAAGATAAATAAAGAGAGAAAAAATCCTACTTCATCATCCTCATCTTCCCTTGCCATTTAGATGAGGGTGTTCACATCATTTCATTAGTGTTAGCTTGTGTTAACGGAACTTCAAGGTAGATCATCTTAGTATCGAAGATCGGAAGCAAATGTTGCATCTTTCTCTTCGTGGAACCTCTCGAGAGTCCGGATCCCGATGATCGCAGCGAAGGGACCACAACACGGAGCATATGAAGTGAAGGACCGGATCTACAAAGGTTGTAATCCTTCTCACTTAGTGTTAAAGTTGTTAACATGTTAGTTTTCGCCTAATCTCTAGTTTAAAGATCCGTATTCGGGTTGTTCGGCACGGCTAAATTTTTAATCGGGCATGGTTGATGCCTCGTAGACCCTTGTGCGCGTGCCTAGCAACCCTACAGTGTCTAGGTTAGGCAAGTGAAAAAAGGTAATTTTAAAAGGCCCGTCTCACGATTCGTGAGCGGATCCCTTCTTTTCTCATTTGTACTTACCTGGCCACAATTGGCGGTGAAGAGGCGATTTGAGACTTCTAACGACTTGTCGTTTAGACCAGTTAGAAATAGTCTAGTTGAAATATAAAACCCTAGAATCTAAAATACGGAAAATCGACTTTTGCAAATAAATACCTTATCTTTATAAAACCGTTTTGTAAATGATTAGTATTTATTAAATCTTTCCAAAGCGCCACTACAACCCACCTTTGGGGAACTCGTTAGGGATAATACGGTTTATCGTGCACCCTCGGGCTTAGTAGTGCGAGATTCAGACCTCCGCAAGGAGCATTCGGTCTCGAAAGGTTTAAAATACGACATTTAAGAAAAATGAGATTTTTGGAAAATAAAATATTTATTAATAATTATTCTTGTATAAACATATGTATATTTATCATTTAAACACCTATTTTATTATAATATAAAGTTTCCACCTTTTCCTAAAAATTACAAGATTAAAAGTTACATTAAAATACCATGAATTTCAAATAAATCAATATTACAAATTAATACCTTTATTTATGTAATTTTCACTAGAAATAAGACAAAATAAAATCACACTCATTATAACTATAAAGACGAATAATAAATACTTGAGGTGTATCTTGAAAACTGTACAAAAGTATTTTACATAAAACCCCCTCAAGTTTTATAAATTACATTAATGACCCTAACAAATATAGAACTTTGACTTACATTTCTTTTAGTCTGACTCGGGTTTGAGTCTGATTATTTCTGACTTGAATATGATTCAAGTCAATTTATATTCTTTAATATTCCAACTCAATATGAACACATGAATTCCAGAATCCAGTTAACAATCTATACAACTTGACTGAATCAAACCATGGATATACATCCAATATCCCGTTATTCCATTTACCTGATTATGCAGTTACAATCTGTTTACTGATATCATGGTTTTGGTCAGTCATCCAATTTTCACAATACAATACTACAATAATATCAAAACACTAGGGGTTTAAGGGGTAGATTGGTGCGGAAGGTGTTAGAAGTGACACGAGGCGGTAAGACTAAAACACCTAACCTATATTTCGTTGCTGTTGTACCGTGGCTTAACGGTTCCTTGTACATTCCGTTTGCCCTGGTCTCTAGCATACTGAGACCGCTCTCGTATACACTGGTATCCTTCCGTACCAAGCTACAAACAACAGCGTGAACATAATATTCTACAACATTGTACTTTAGAAAATACCTCTTATTCTGTCTTTTCTTATCTTTGGGACTTACCGAGCGACCTGTTCGCTGGCGATATTCTATTTCTTTCTTCTTTGAATGTCGTCAGGTGCTTTGGACCCAGCAGAGATCGAGCCCACCGGTGAAGACTTGGAGCAGTTTCACGAAGACCCCGAGCTCTAGATATTGTACCTTGTTCTATTCAGTATTTTCATTTCCTGTTATACCATTGTTTAGGCATCGCTTTTCATTTCAGTTGTATTTACTTTTCATGCATTGTACAAAAGAATGTTATTAATAAAGTTGCTGTTATTTCTATATCTCTTGTCTCTTGTGACTTACTTTTATATTGCTTAGATGCGCTTAGCGTATGTACTTCTATGTATATACGCAGCGGACCTCGTCGCGTCCCTTTCGCCGTACACCGGGAAGCGGGGCGTGACATTTAAGAACAGCAAAAAATTATTTGTAGCTTATTGGTAAAGTCTTGCGCTGCTGTGACATAGCCACTATGATCGAATCCCATCAGGCACATTATGTTTTTTCTGAATTTTCTTTTATATTTTTTGGAAGCCTAAAAGTTTACATGTGCACTGAACATTGAAATAAAAAGTCAGCAAAAACAAACATGTGCAAAATGTTGTACATACAGCCTTGGACACATGGCCAAGATCCAACGCCTCACCCTCACATTGGACCGGCGAGATTGGCTTATTGGCCGGCGCCGACGGTCTGTCCATGGGTAAAAGTCTTCGGGATTTGCACACAAAACCTTTGGCCTACCTCCATTACCCCCGCACTGTTTTATTACTCTGAAATTAAACAGAGACTTCAATTTCATCTTTAAATCAAATTTAAATGCATTTTAATTCATTCTTTCAATTCCAAAACCCTAATTCCACACTATAAATACAACCCCATATCCTAGCCTTTCCTCATTCTGAAAATTCTATCCAAAATCCTAAATTTTTTCTAAGTACAAGAAGAGTACAAGTGGAGTTAGCAAGACCAACTTCCGGGAAGGAATTGAGCAAGTTCCGGCGACTCCGCGATACCGCGACGATCAAGCTATATTCTTCGACCCTTCCTTATCCTAAGTCGCTTGTAAGTCCCTTTCAATTCCCCACGCTTCTCTAAAAGTCTCTTTTCATAAAATATGTCGGTAAGTGGAGTTACTATTGACATCTTATTCTAAAGCCTTAAAATTTTCCTAATTTTTCCATATCTTTCATTCAAATTCTTACCCTATGTTCATAACCATAAAACTAATGTTTAGAAATAACTTTCACTCTAAAACATTATGCTAGATAATTTTAATCTAACTTTTACAGTAAAATACCATGAACTTTGTATCTACCATATTTTATTACTTTGCTTAATCATACTTCTAGAAAACTTCACGGGGTAATGACCTACCCCCCCACATACACACATGTTTACATAGCACGATATACCTTGATCATACTTTTGTTACCATATTACATTAAAATACCATGAACTATAAAAACCCGGTTTTCTTTTGAATTGTATAATCAAACCTCTTTGAAAATATGCCTCTACAACCCTCTTTAGGGGACCTGCTATTGGATGGTGCGAATTATCGCACATCCTCGGGTTAGTAGAGCGAGATGCAGACCTCCTCACGAAGTATTCGTTCTCGAAAGATTTTTTTATACGATTTTTAAGAAAAATGAAATTTTCTATTTAATAATAAAATTAATTTTTTAATAATTATATAAATATTATTAAACCACATATTTTCAAGTTATAATAAAATTCTATATTTTCTAAAAAATAAAAGAATGACAAATTTCATCAAAATACTTTCAACTTATCCAAAAGACAAGCTTTACACTAAAATACCTTGAACTATCTAAGCTAAACTACTATCACTAAAATACTTCACATTCTTAAAATTCATAATTATGGAAACCTTAAATAATATAAATAAATAATCGAGATTTATTTTGAAAGTATATAAAATATTTTTCATAAAACCCCCTCGAGTTATATAAAATTACATTTAAAGATTTTAGTAAATATAGGTTTAAGCGGGATCAATTCTCTTGAGCCTCAGGGAGACGGATAAAATGAGTGCTTTCGTATTTAAGGTAGAAAAACTTAACGGTGTTATCAATGGTAATTGTCTTGGAAAAAAACACAAATCCTGCCGTCCATGTGCAGCAGTTACCGATAACACCCGAACCTAACTCAGGATCCAAATCAGTTCTAAGTGTCTGACTGAAGTCTGAGTCTAAATCAAGCTTGAATACAACTCAAACCATAATCCAATTCAAACATGAATTCAAACTCTAACATATATACTTAAACCTGAACCTGAATACCAGAACAAAATCAACATGCAAATATGACTTGACTTGACCGAACCATGGTTATAACTTGACTTGATTACATGCCTACTTGTTTACATCCTGAACCTGATTATATGAACAACTTGTATCCATGGTCTCGGCAAGTCTGATAACTATAATTCAATACAATATATTACGGGGTTTAAAGGGGTAGATTGGTGCGGAATGTATTAAAAATGGCACGATGATGGTCACTTAAAGACACCTACATGAACTCTCGTGCCGTTATCCCGTGGGTTTTGACGGAGCCTTGTACTTACATGTTACCATAGTCCACGGGATAGTTGGACTCCTCTCGTTTACATTAATACATTCTGTACCAAGATACAAACAATTACGTTAGTATAACAAACATATACCTGTATAATCAGTTCTTTCTCTTTACTTGTTCTATTCCATTCTTACTTCTGGGACTTACCGAGCGCTAGTTTGCCGACGACGTTCCTGTTTCTTTCTTTCTTTAGAATGTTCGTCAGGAGGACCGGACTCTCAGGAGATCGAGCCCAGTCAGGACGCTTGGACCAGTTCACAGAGCAGCCAGACTTCTAGCTTTTACTTGTACATACTTTCCAGTTTGTATGCCACTGTTTAGGCATTGCATTATATCCTTGTACTTTCCTTTTCAAAGCAATATATTGTAAAGATGAATGTTAATAAAAGTTGCTGTTTATTTTACATCTCTTGTCATTTCTTGTGCATTTTATATATATTGCTTATTTACGTTTAACGTGTTTACTTCTGAGTAAATACGTCACGTGCCCGCCACGCCTCCTTTTCCGTACACTGGGAAGTGGGGCGTGACAGGTTTTGTTGGTAGCCCATGCAGGTCAGTTCTGCCGGGAATCCTAAGTAATATATATCACAAGAATTATAAGAATCAGCAACTATACATTCTTAACATTTCAAATTCCTTGAATCTATTATACCTTTCTTTTTTTTTATCAAGGTCATGGATTCTCCCAACAATACGAGTACCAACGTTAATGGAAACACTCCACCTCCTACCCTATCACCACTGCCTACCGTTGCAGCTCCCATCAACGAGAAAACGGTATTGCATGAGGCAATCAAGACCTTTTGGAGGGTCAACAGCAGCAGACTGCTGTCCTCATGCACCGTCCAGAGGTCGAGGCACCCGGAGTCAAGCAATTCCTGGCATTGCACCCGAAACATTTTTCTGGGAAAGAGAGCCCACTAGAGGCTGAGGAATGAGCTCAGTCTATAGAGGATAACTTGGCAGCAGCACAAGTGCTAGAGATTGCTTGGGTGAGAGTTGCGAAGCTGCAACTGACAGATAATGCCAGAGTCTGGTGGAAGGCTGAAGAAAGCCGACTCGCCCAACCGATTGAATGGAGGACATTTCACAATATGTTTGGCGTGAAATATTTCCCCGAGACTGCCCGTTTCGACATGGAACAACAGTTCATCCACTTACAGCAAGGTTCAATGTGGAACAAATCCGTGGATGAATACGATGCTGAGTTTACATGCTTAGCAGGTAAGATATTGTCTCAATATTCAATTTCCTGATATCACATACTACACTGCTAACACAAGGTCATAACAAGTTCGCGGCACACCTTATCCCGACTACTGAGATCAGGGCACGAAGATTACAGCAAGGGTTGGATCCGGAAATCCAAGTTGCACTAGCTACAGGGGATTTTCCAACCTATGATCTTGCTCTGAAGGCTAACCGACGCTATGAGGCAATGGTGAAGAAGAAGGGCAGAGCTCAGACCACCGGTGTGAAATGCCCTGCCACTCAGATGGTAGGAGGAGCCTCTTCCAAGCCACCTTTTGCACCCAGGAGACTGTGAGTAACTTTTAACCGGCCCAGTCCAGACTTTTGCTTCTATTGCAAGAGGAATGAACATTGGGAGAAGGACTGTAGGCGTGCGAATGGCCTGTGCTTAGTTTGTAGCACATCCACTAACGCCATTGGAGCTTGCCCACATCGTCTCAACCCAACTCCTGCATCCCGACCAATGATCACTTTTCCGCAGCGACCAGCTATTCAGGCTCCTGCACCTCGTCTTGCACTACCTGCTCCACCTCCATGTGGACCTCCGGCACAGCCTCCTCGTCAGTTCCATCAGGCCCAGAGGAACATGCTTCAAGGGCAGAGGAATATGCCCCAGGGACAGAGGAATGTGCCTTCCGCAAAGAGGAATGTATCCTGGCGGTAGGTGTTCCCGCCAAAATTTTCGGCCAAGAGTTACTTGTTCCCTTATAAAAAGGAGGATAATCCTCAAAATTTGACCTCACGTGTTAAACACGTGGGCGCTCATATCCAAAGCATATGGACACTGAGAATAAAACAATTAATGGCCAAACAGGCCTCACGTATAAAACACGTGAGCGCTCATATGCAAAGCGTATGAGCGTTGAATAAAATAAACTTAAAGGGCCAAACATGCATCACATGTAAAACACGTGAGCGCTCATATGAAAAGCATATAAGCGCCGAACATAAATCACAAAGGGCAAAATATTCCTCACGTGTTAAGTACGTGAGCGCTCTGAACATAAACAGGCTAAAACCCATAATAGAGGTCACGTGTTAAACACGTGAGTGCTTTTGCCAATCACGTGCAAAGCATGTGAGCACCCTAATTTAAAATGTTCCTACCAAATTCTAGAATTAAATTCTATTTGGGAAATATTTTCTTGATCTTCCTTAAACTAGAAAGATCTTCTTTGTTGAACAGAAGACCCTTGGATTAAAGATCCAGCGGTGATCATTTGATAGAATAAAAATCTATCATAGGAAAATATTTTCCTAATCTTTTAACATGAATAAAATTCTATGTTAACAAGATATCCATATTAAGAAAATATATTTTTAATCTTGTTAAACTAAAAAAATTTGATAGAATAAAATTCTAATCTTGTTAAAACTAACAAGATATTCATAATCTTGCTAAACAAACAAGAAATCTTCTCTGTTAAACAGAGAGCTTTTGGATTAAAAATCCAACGGTGAATAAAATTCACCGATTGATCTAAAAGATCATTTTGGTTGATTATAAAATCAATCAACATCTTTCAATGAGAGATTTGCTGAACAAATTGATTCTTTTCTTTCTCCTATAAATAAGAGCAAAGGGAAAGAGAAACAAAGGGACCCCCCCATAAACTCCAAGTTCAAAAAAAAGAGGAGGGAGAGGGGAAGAAAAATAGAGAGAGAATTTAATTCTCTAAAGAAGGGGAACCCCTCCCAAAAGCTCTCACAAAAAAGAGAATTTAATTCTCAAACCAAGAGTTTAACTCTTCTCAAAAGAACTTAGTTCTTCTTCTGGTTAAGATCTGCAAAAGCAGATCTCCCCACAAGTTGAGAATTTAATTCTCATCGGGGAGATTCTGTCATGCAGATCCAAAACCTAAAGGAAAGAACTGAGTCCAAAAGAGTTTAACTCTTACAAAACATATGGGAATTTAATTCCTCTAAAACTAGGGTTTAACCTTTTAAAAAGAAATTAATCCCTGCAAAGAACAAATGAGAACCTGATTCCTCAGAACCATAGAAGAACAGTCTTGTGATGCATATTAGTGTTCAATGTTACACAATAAAAGCTCACGTGTCCCCACGTGAATACCTTTGAGAAACAAAAACTGGGGAAAGACTGAGATCTAGTCACGTGACCCTAAGTGACCCCTGAGAAATGCTCAGCACTTATAAAAGAGAAAAGGGAATAAACCATATTTTTGAAGCGCCTGACGTGATCCCACGTGACCCCTGAGAAGTGCTAACACTTATAAAAGAGAAAAGGAAATAAACCCTATTTTTGGGACGCCTCACATGACATCACTTAACCCCTTCTTCTCAGCACTTATAAAAGAGAAAAGGAAATAAACCCTATTTTTGGGACGCCTCACATGACATCACTTGACCCCTTTATAGTGCTTAGCACTTTTCAAAAGAGAATAAAACAGAGGCAGCTTTCAGTCTTTGGGGAGGCCTCACGTGATCCCACATGACCCAATAGTGCTCAGCACTCAGAAAAGAAAAAGGGAACAAATTCAAAGAAGCTGTGCCAAATCTCAGGCGCCTCACGTGACCTCACGTGACCGCCTCAAACTTTCAGTATTTAATACTACTTCAAGCGCCTCACGTGACCCCACGTGAGCGCTTCATATCTTCAGTGTTTAACACTACTTCAAACACCTCACGTGACCCCACGTGGGCGCTTCATATCTTCAGTGTTTAACACTACTTCAAACACCTCACGTGACCCCACGTGGGCGCTTCATATCTTCAAGGTTTAACACTACTTCAAACACGTCACGTGACCCCACGTGAGCGCTTCATATCTTCAGTGTTTAACACTACTTCAAACACCTCACGTGACCCCACGTGAGCGCTTCATATCTTCAGTGTTTAATACTACTTCAAGCGCCTCACGTGACCCCACGTGAGCGCTTCATATCTTTAGTATTTAGCACTACTTCAAACACCTCACGTGACCCCACGTGAGCGCTTCATATCTTCAGTGTTTAACACTACTTCAAACACCTCACGTGACCCCACATGAGCGTTTCATATCTTCAGTATTTAACACTACTTCAAGCGCCTCACATGACCCCACGTGAGCGTTTCAAATCTTCAGTTGTTTCCCCCAATCAGAGCAAAGCTCTGTTTTGAATTTCAAAATTCAAAAAATTGAAGCAACGCTTCAGATTCTGCGCGCTGCGCGCTGTGCGCCATGTATCAAAAGCAGACACGCCAGCGCCTGGAGCGCTGCGCCCTAGGCAGCGCACCCCATCAGAGCAAAGCTCTGCTTCAAAATTCAAAATTTAAAAAGTTGAAGCAACGCTTCAGATCCGGCGCTGTGCGCTGCGCGCCACGTGTCAGACACAGGTGCGCTAGCACGGTTGCGCTGCGCGCCGCGTGTCGAACACGGGTGCCGCGCCACATGTCGAACACGGGTGCGCTAGCGCAGTTGCGCCGCGCTCTGCGCTGCGCGCCACGTGTCGAACGTAGGTGCGCTCGCGCAAGGTGCGCCAGCGCTGGAATTAAAAATTCCCCACCGTCAGATCAAAAGATCTACTAATAATAAATTATTAATTAATCAGAACTAAAATTCTGTTATGGAAAGATTTTTCAATGTTATTAAAATAAGAAGATTATTTTCTTCAAAGCAGAAGCCTTTGGATCAAAGATTCAACGATGGGAAATATTCCTAGATCAATCAGAGAAAAATCTCTCAAAACTGATTTAACAAATCATTTGGCCCTATATAAAGGACCCTGGACTTCAAGTCAGGGAGATAGAAAAAGAGAGAGAGAAACCCTCTGCAAACTTGGAGAAAAAGAAGAGCAACCTCTTAAGAAAAAAAAGTTTTTTCTTCATCTTCAAGATAAAAAAAGAACTATGTTCTTGAATAACAGAGATGAAACCATCTCGTAAAAAAAAGAAGAACCATCTTCTAAAAAGATCTTAGATCTATAAAAAGACCAAGATCTTTGATTTAAAAGAAAAGATCAAAAAATCTAATCATAAAAAGACTAAAAGAAGTATTTTTACTTTATTCACAGATCTTTTGATCTATAAAGGCAGAGCCTTTTTATAAACAAGAACTTTTGTTCTTGGATCTTGAGGCAAAGCCTCCTTTGAAGAACATGAATCTGTTCTTTGATCTTAAAATTGATCAGATGCGCTTTGCGCTATTGAAAAGTTCCTTGCACTCATGAACTGCTCTCTTGCTCTCCTTGGATCGGCGCTCAGCGCCAAAACATGCCACGTGTCAACCATAGACACCACTTGCGCTTTGTGCTTTTAAAACAGCGCACTGCGCTCATGAGCTGGCGCTCAGCGCCAAGTGCACCACGTGTCACTCACTGGCGCGCCAACAGACTAGCGCAGAGCGCTCATAAATTAAAAACGCAATGCGCTAATGAACCAGCGCTTAGCGCTAAGCGAGACACGTGTGCGCTACTCGACAGAAGCGCAATACGCTCTTTAATTGGCGCAAAGCGCCTGACGCGCTACGTGGCGCACTGTCAGAACACAATTTGTTCTGATCAAGACAAAAAATGTCAGAGCCCAATGCCTAGCATTATTAAAAGGGCTGAGCCCAAATAAAGGCTTAATAGCCAGAGCAAAAAATGTTAAAACATTTTAATTGGACTTAGCCCAATTCTGGCCATAAGTCCTCAACTTATTTTGAACTGAGCACATCTGCTCTTTCAACCAACTCACCTTGGTTCAAGGGTACATCTCTTCACTCCTTTGATATTTGTCGTTGTAATTCCTCAACGTCTTCAAAGAGGTGACGGGTCCTGACAACCACACATTTCATGGACTATGGGGTCCTTAAACTCATGGACTATGATGTCCTTAACCTAGACCGTGATGTCTTAAAACTAACAATGGACTGTGGGGTCCTTAAACTAATGGACTATGATGTCCTTAATCTCGACCGTGATGTATTAAAACTAAAAATGGACTGTGAGGTCCTCAAACTCATGGACTATGATGTCCTTAACCTCGACCGTGATGTCTTAAAACTAACATCGGACTGTGAGGTCCTTAAACTCATGGACTATGATGTCCTTAATCTCGACCGTGATATTTTAAAACTAACATCGGACTATGAGGTCCTTAAACTCACGGACTATGATGTCCTTAACCTCGACCGTGATGTCTTTAAACTAAAATTGGACCGAGATGTCCTTAAACTACCAATGACCGTAATGTCCTTAAACTAATCGACCGCAATGTCACTAAACAAAACAATAGAGTCCAAATGCTCTCTTGTTGGATCTAAATGATCTCGTCAAGTTGATCTTAGTCTAAAATTAGACTAACATATCCTTAACAAACGTTTAAATTGATCTTAGTCTCAAAAGAGGCTAACGTATCCTTAAACCCAAACCCCCCAAATCCAAATCTAAGAAAGATACGAATTTGGACTAGTCCACGCCCTACGGGAGACAACATAACTTAGTCTCCGTATACAATCCACGGGCAACCAAACATAAAACAAACACCCATGACATGAAGTGACCATCTAGAGAAGGAGAAAGTTGTTACCGCGATGCGGTAGCGTGATTAACCGCAGGGGCTTGCTCCTGCAGGGAAGAGTGTCCCCACAATCAAAAACCCCTCAAATGAGGGGGAATCTGACGAACTCTGCTACATCGGCCGCATCCGTTTAAACCTTCGATACATGGTGCCATAAATCAACTTGGTATCTTCGGAGAGGTGGACGGATAGCACCAATTAGCATCTGCCCCGAATTTCAGGCGAGACGTCCGCCGCGTCTCCACCGCGTCTTTCGGAGGGGAACAGATTCTGGCACGCCCAGTGGAACCTTTTCCTCTTTCCACTCCACACTTCGTGTGTCGTGTTCGTGAACGAATTGCGGTTCGCTAATGGTTGCCCTTGGGTTCGAGATACTGAGATTTGGCGTTTTGCTTGGTACAGAAAGCAAAGATCAATGACGTTCACCTGCTCGAAGTGTTCCACATGCAACTGCAACCCACGTTCTGCCTCAACTGGGGGCATAGCTTACGGGCCCCAAGCAGCTTCCCTGTTCACGATGCCGGTGGAACAGGTCACCCAGGCCACTACTGGATTGTTTTTCGGGACCATGCTCCCGCCAACGAGCTTCAGTGCCCCTATGCCAGCACCGGAAGCTCCCAAGAAGTCGGTCTTCGATCGGCTTGCTACTACCACGGCCCCTTTCAACGGGTCGTCCAGCTCCAACTCCTCGGTCTTCGCCAGACTGAGCCTGAACTCCGATGGGCCTGCTAAGAAGCCCACGACACCTGAAGTGGCCATCACAAAGAAGATAGCCATCTCTGCTCCTGAAGTCGTCAAGGCGGCTTCTCCTGCCAAAGAGTCGGTCTTTACAAGATTGACTATTCCGTCTCCCGTTCTTGCTCGAAGGTCTGTCTTTGACAGATTGGATACCGCTACTCAAAAGACGTCAGTCTTCAAGAGGCTGGCACCAGCGGCGCCTCATCTGGACAGGGGGCAAGACAAAGCCATCCCCATCGCCGAACCAGCCCCAACAGCTCGACACGCTCGACGTCGCCACTGGCGCCGAATAAGGAAGGCTGAGGGCAACTCCCCCTCTGGGCTAACTCCACCGGCTCCAACGGTGGAAGTTAATGCTGTTGTTCCAACCGGGAATAGCTTTGAGCCGCTGAATAAGGTGCGCAGGGACTCGCCCACCGCCCCCGCCCCCGCCACCAGTGGAGACTGTCACAGAAATAAAGCCGGAGCAGTCCCCCCAACGGCTGTCTTCCAAAGTTTACAAAATCTGGCGATAAATCCGAGAGTCGGTGGTTGATCAAGACTATCCCCGCCGGCAGAAGAAGCTGAAGGTCCGACAGGAAGAAAACCGTTCTGTTAAGCCATAAAAGACGACGGCTACTTGGGTGCCCACTGCAGCGGCCCCTCAACTTCGACCGCTCATAAGAGGAGAAGGCCGGAGAAAATCCCCGTGCCGTCGACAAATGTCAAAGGCACTGAGCCTAAACGCCCTAACTCTGGGGGCATGGTGGTGCATACCGTCTATATGGCATCCGGAAAAGAGAATAGCCGTATCTCTACAGGTCATCGACCGCTTACGCGATCCGTGACAAAAGCCCAAGAGCAGCAGCAGAAGCTTCAGGAGATGATGACTGCGATGGCCGCGCTCACAGAACCGAAAGCAATCCCAGAGGCATCCTCGTAGCAATGCCATGAGCAGGAAACTGATGCCGAATTTCTTTGGAGAATGCTTGAAAAGAAGGACAAAGAGGCCGCGGAACAAGCGGCCAATATAAAGCAAATGACCCTTCTATTCCAAGATATGGTGGGCATGATGATCCAGCCGGATCCCCCAACCGAAGATCCTCCAGTAATAATTGAAGATGATAGAGGAGAAACATCAAACCCTCTGTCGGCTCTGTCAACAGCCAAGGAAGAGACAATCTCCAAAGCCGTCCTGGATGATTATATTGCTCAGCAAATAGGAGTTCACCAGGCAAATGAAGCGGCCGACCAAGTTGTTAAAACTGGGCGACCGTATCCAGGACGGTATGATCAGATAAAGTACCTGCCGGGCTACACGATCCCGAAATTCCATGTGTACAAGGGGACAGGCAATCCCCATCAACATGTTGCTCAGTTCAGGGCCCTCTGTGGCAATACTGGTGGCGATGATAAACTTTTGCTCCGCCAATTCGTTGGCAGCTTATCGGAGACAGCCTTCGAATGGTACTCCGAACTTCCAAACGACTCCGTCAAAACTTTCGCAGAAATGGAGTTGTTGTTCACCTAACGATTCGCAAGTGCTAGTGAACGCACCCCAATAACGGCATTGATCGATTCCAGGGTGAAGCCGGGCGAGACATGAGTTCAGTACGCAATCCGATGGCGGAATCTGTAGTCTAAGTACGAATAGCGCATCGAAGAAGCACCAGCGGTGGGCATGTTCGTAGGCACCCTAGACCCTCATGCAACTATTTCACAGTTCATGATATTCTTCAAACCGACTACGTTCCAGGCTTTAATCGACAAGCTAGCCCAGATGGATCAAATGGGTCATAGACCGTCTCCTCCGAAGCCGGAGCCGCAGAACGAAAATGGTAAGGGGAAAGCGACCTTTGTTGCAAATACCTAACAACAGCCCAGTGCTCCAAGACTAACGGATCAATTGGAGGAGAGACGGTGCTATTATAATGAGAAAATGAAGAGCCCTTACTCATCCTCGCGGGATAAAACGAAGAGACTATTCGAGCTGGCGATGCGCAACAGGCTTATCAATTTGCCGAATCCAAGACGACCATCGCAACCCGGCGAAGTGAATAATCTCAATTATTGCCCTTACCACCAAACGGTAAGCTATCCAATCGAAGATTACTTCGTCTTTAAGGGATGGATCGAGGATCAATACCTACAAGGTAAATTTGCGCCGTCTGAGAAGTGGAAAGTAAACCCACCATAACCGCACACTTCTAAGAAGACGGACACGCCGGGGGCAACGTGCTCTTTTGTTGAGGAAGCTCCATGGGAGGTGGACCTTTCGGCCAAAACTAAAAGGATGATGAATGATCTCCAGACATGTCCGGCGATCAGCTGGAAGAATCCGCTGGAACCCCAGATCGTCGAAGGGACGCTAAAGCCGCGCCCAACTCCAAAGATTGGTGGTAATAGCCAAAGTGCTCACACCCAGCCGTCGAAATCTTCGAAAAAGAAGAAAAAATCCAAAAAGCCCGTGAAACCTAGTGACAAGTGCACGGACCTGCAAAAACATATCGACGCGCTGGAAGAGTATAACCAGAAGGCGCGGACCCCAATCACGCTCCAAGAGTTCCTCAGCCACGTCCTTGAAGACTGAGATGATGGAGAAGACTCGCCGGATGAATCTGAAGATTACGTGGCAAGTTGCCATGTGATCTCTCACTCGTCGACAAACGAGGAAGAAGCACCTTGCACCAAAAGACTGGGGGCAGGGCCTGAACCGGAACTTCTGTGGCCGACAGACGAAATGATCGACGCCTTTCTAAATGAAATTCATCTAAAAAGTAAAGCTGATCGGGAGCGTGAGATGACCATATATGAAAAAGCCAAACGCCGGCGACTGGACGAAAGAGTCGATACACTTCCGCCGAATCAAGGGACATCCGTCGCGAATAAAAATAAGTTCAAGACGAGGAAAAGGTTTGCTAAAGCCATATCAATGGGGATGAAGCTACCACCCTTCGAAGGAAACATTCTAGGTAAAGCAGAGACACATCCTAGCTACTGCTTATATCATCGAAAGATTTTGCACCCCACCGAAGAATGCGACGCTTTTAAAAGATGGTGGCAGGGATATGTTGCTCACCGACAACATTTTAAGCGAATGAAACGCAAAACTCGTCGGGAGCAGAGAAGAACGACAGAGGAGCATAAAAGAACTACCGGCAACTGTCGCACGGTCAACGCCGGGGGATCGCAGGTTCTCACCTTCGGGAGCGACTCTGACGAAGAAATGACTCTTGGCCCTCTCTTCAAAGAATCCACCTCGGGAAAAGAGGAAGAACCGAAGACCTGCGAAAATATTCAGCTGCGCAATCGTACGCTGCCCGAAAAGAATCTCGGACCTACGAATAGAAAAGATAAGGGAAAAGAAAAGGTCTCTGAGGATATCGCCTTAGATGACCAAGTCATGAAAGAGCTGACCGCCAAGGACCCGCCAAAGAAAAGTAAGGTGGACTACAACGTTCTGGCGCACTTGAGGAAGTTACCCTCGCAGCTCAGCATTCTTGACGCCCTTTTACTATCAAAAGAAGCAAGAGATTTATTGATTAAGGCACTGCAGGAGCCCGAGCAATTCCAAGCTTGCCTCGCCGAAGAAAAGATGAAGGACGAGCTGGAAGAAGCGTACACAGCCGATATCACCTTTGGCGATGAAGATCTTCTCCTCGGGACGTGCGAGCACAACCGTCCCCTCTATGTCTCAGGATACTGTCACGATATCAAAATAGGCAAAATCCTAATCGACAATGGGTCTTCCGTCAATCTTCTCAACGTGCGAGTGTTGAAGGAAATTTGCATGAGCGTTCAGCACCTCGCTCCTGATAAAATCACCATTCCGGTTTTGACTCCCAATCATCACGAACTCTCGGCTCCGTGATACTGACGTTGCGCTTCGGACTACTCGTCACGGATATTAAATTTCACGTCATTGACGCCAAGACCTTCTATAACGCTTTGCTCGGCCGGCCCTGGTTACACGAGTACAACATCATCCTTTCGACACAATATCAGTATATGAAATATTTCAAGGATGGTCTCGAGTATACTGTGACAGGAGAGTTAAACCCATTCTCCGTGAACGAAGTTCGGAAGTATGAGAATGCGAAATACTTCTTACCAGATTTCGAGGATACGGAGAGGTGTCACAAACCGAAGGACAAAGCTATTACCACTATTCCAGTCTTCGGGAGTGATACCGAGGAAGAAGAAGAGATAGTTTACTCAGGTCTGCCCCAGTACAACAAACCAGGACCATCCGCTCCTATGTTGATCTTTGGCAGCGATTCGGAAGATGAGGTCCATGCTATATTCTCTGTTCGGCCTTCAATACAAACCTTCGCTGATGAAGAGCAAAATTTGCAAGTTGCCATGGTTCCGCCCAAGCATCATAAAGAGCTAGACGCGCTTAATACTTACAATGTGGAAGAGCTGCAGATGTTCTATGTCCCTCCGAGGCGAGAAGGTGAAAAGGCGATCCCATTCTACCGATCCGGGGAAACTAAAGTGGAAAGGGAAATCTGGCACGGCGCGGATTCCACACTCGACAGGCTCCAGCCCATCCGTTTGCCCAGATATTACACAGACGGGCTAAGGAGACTCTTGAGACGCCAAGGTGTACCCCTTAAGCAAACTGCGAGACAAGCACGGTTCTATAACAGAATCTGGAACGTTCCTAGAACTCAGCGGAAATTGCTCAACGGGAGAATGGAAACGATCGGGCTTGGGTATATTCAATCCAAGAAACGGGAGCTACTCCGCGACTGCTACGTCATACATGACTTTGATGAAGAGGGAGATGCTTTTTGGGAAAATGCTAACCCTGAACCGGAAAGAGATCCCGACGTAAAAATACCCAGTCCGTCTTTTGAAGAACAGATGGACAGGCTTATAAGGGAAGCGAGTCAAAAGGTTCGAGACGACCACTGTTCCCGCCAAAATTTTGGCTCGAAACCCGCTTCCATATAAAATAATAACAATAAATAAATAAATAAATAAATAATAATAATAATAAAGGAGAAAATCTCCCTTTCAGAGCAAAACTCTGTTTGAATTTCAAAATTCAAAAGGTGAAGCAACGCTTCAGATCTCTTGCGCTGCGCGCAAAGTGCCACGTGTCAAAAGCAGACATGCCAGCGCAAGGGGCGCTGCGCCCAAGGAAGCGCACCCCAATCAGAGCAAGGCTCTGTTTTAAAATTTAAATTTTAAAAATAAAGGAAGCAATGCTTCAGATAACTTGCGCTCTGCGCCGCGCGACACGTGTCAGCGCAGGTGTGCTCTGCGCTGCGCGACATGTGTCAAGCGTAGGTGCACTTGCGCCAACTGTGTCAGCACTAAAACTTAAATAATTATTTAATTAATCAGAATTAAAATTCTAGAAAGATCTTTCCAATCTTGTTAAAAACAAGAAGATTATCTTCTGTAAAACAGAAGCCTTAGGATCAAAGATCCAACGGTGGGAAATATTCCCAAATCAATCAGAGAAAGATCTCTCTAACCAATTCAACAAACCAATTGGCCCTATATAAAGGCCCCTAGACTCCAAGTCTCAGATATAGATACATACAGAATATACAGAAAACTCCTCTAAAAACTTTGAGAAGAACTCGAAGAGAAAAAGGTAAGCCTTTGAAAAAAAAGAAGAATTTCTTCTAAAAAGATCAATGATCTAAGAACAAGATCAAGATCTTCAATAAAAAGAAAAAGATCAATAAAAGATCCAATCACAAAAAATTAAAAGAGAAGTAATTTACTTCATTAGATCTTTTGATCTATATAAAGGCATTGCCTTTTGATGAACCATCGGTTCCTGAATCTTGAGGTAGAACCTCTAAAAATATTCTTTTCTTTGATCTAAATTTGATCAAGATGCGCTCTGCGCTACTGTACAGTGCCTCGCACTTTTGAAATTTGTGCTGTTGCGCTCCTTGGATTGGCGCAACTTACCAGAGAGTGCCACGTGTCAACCACAGAATGATCTGCGCCTTGCGCTTCTAAATATAGAGCACTGCGCTCTTGGACTGGCGCAACTCACCAGAGCGCGCCACGTGTCAGCAGCGCACTGGCGCTGCGTAATGCACTAACAGACTTGCGCTCACCAGAGCATGACACGTGTCACCTCCACATGCGCTGGCGCCTTGCGCTCATTAATTGGCGCAAAGCGCCTGACAAGCCACGTGGCGCACTGTCAGAACATTAAATGCTATGCATTATTAAAAAGGGAAAAGCCTAATTAAAGGTCTAATAGACCAAAGATAAATGATGTGCATTATAATAAAAGATAAAAGAGGGCAGAGCCCAATCAAAGGCCTAACAGGCCAAATGTGAATAAAATGTTAGACATTTTTCTAACTGGACTTAACCCAACTCTGGCCATAAGTCCTCAAATTAAATTGAACTGAGCACAACCTCTCTCTCAAATCAATTTACACCCGGTTCAAGGGTATATCTCTGAACTCCTCTGATATTTGTCGTTGTAATCCTTCAACGTCGTCAGAGAGGTGACGGGTCCCGACAACCATACATTGATACGGACTGTGGGGTCCTTAAACTCATAGACTATGATGTCCTTAAACCAATATTCGTCCCCAAAATAGGAATGTTGGACCACTATGTCCCTAAACTGGCATTGGACCACTATGTCCCTAAACTAGAACAATAGAGCCCAAATGCTCTTTTGTCGGATCCAAACGATCCTGTTAAGCTGATCTTAGTCTCAAATTAGACTAACGTATTCTTAACAAACGTTTAAGTTGATCTTAGCCTCAAATATGGCTAACGTGTCGTTAAACCAATATTCGTCCCCAAAATAGGAATGTTGGACCACCATGTCCCTAAACTGGCGATGGACCACCATGTCCCTAAACTGGCAATGGACCACCATGTCCTTAAACTAGAAATCGAGCCCCCAAATGCTCTCTTGTCGGATCTAAATGATCCCGTTAAGTTGATCTTAGTCTCAAATTAGACTAACGCATCCTTAACAAACGTTTAAGTTGATCTTAGTCTCAAATATGGCTAACGTATCCTTAAACCAAAACCCCAAACAAAACAAACACCCACGACACGAAGTGACCAGCTGGAGAAGGAGAAAGTTGTTACCGCCTTGCGGTAGCGTAATTAACTGCAGGGGCTTGCGCCTGCAGGGAAGAGCGTCCCCACAATCAAAAACCCCTCAGACGAGGGAGAATCTGACGAAGTCTGCTACATCGGCCGCATCCGTTTAAACCTTCGATACACGGTGCCATAAATCAACTTGGCATCTTCGGAGAGGTAGACGGATAGCTCCTATTAGCATCTGCCCCGAATTTCAGGCAAAGACGTTCACCATGTCTCCGCCGCGTCTTTCAGAGGGGAAAAACTACAATCGCGAAATGACCATCTACGAGAAATCCAGGACGCAACGCCTTCTTCAAAAGGCTGCGAAAGATGAAAATGCTCCTCCCTGTCAATCCGTTGTACGAAAGGCCCGACGCAGAGGCAGAAGCAAATCAAAGAGCGGGAAAGGCGTTCGACAGTGGCAGAGCGGGACCAAGAAACCACGCGATCAAGAACTGAGCAACCAAGATTCATCTCTTATAAAGAAGATGGGTCGAGCATACTCTTTTCCTCAGAACAAAACACGGAAGATACTCGATCTCGCCATAAGACATCAACTGATTATACTCCCGGAGTCCAAGCACCCCGGGCAAGCAGGCGAAGTCTCTCATCCGGACTATTGCTCCTACCATAGGGCGATAGGACATACTATTGAATACCGCTTCACCTTCAAGAACTGGGTCGAAGATCAATATCGACAGAGTAGGTTCGCTCTATCCAGCAGCTGGAGGGTAACCCCGCCGCAAAGGCATGAACCCAAATCCACGAGGGTTGAAACAGATCAACGTCGATCTTGGAAGCGAGCTCGTACCTGTCGCGTGATAACGTTATCAGAAGAAGACCCCGACGGTATGGATAATCTCCCCTGGTGCTTCGAAAACAATGATGACGAGGTGATCTCAGAGTTTCCACCGGCGCCGAAAGAGCTGGAAGATAGAATACATACCACTGCATATGAGCTCAAGAAAATTGATTTAGGGACGGCAAGTGACCCGCGGCCGACGTTCGCCAGCGAATTGCTGTCTGAAGAAAGGGTGGCTACACTAAAGGACGTGCTCATGCAGCATAAAGACTGCTTCGCATGGAATTATTCCGAGATGCCAGGGTAGATCCAGAGATTGCTGTCCACAAATTGGCAATATCCCCGGACGTCAAGCCAATCAAACAAGCGCCGAGAAGAATGCGGCTCGAGCTTGAGATGAACATCAACGCCGAGGTCAAGAAGCTGATCGACTCTGGCTTTATCCAAGAGGTGCAGTATCCTGACTGGATCGCCAACATCGTCCCGGTGATGAAGAAAAATGGGACAGTGCGCATATGTGTGGATTTTTGGGATCTCAATAAAGCCTGCCCGAAAGACGACTTTCCAGTACCGGTCACCGAGCTAATGATAGATAATACATCCCACTCATGAAGTCTTCTCCTTCATGGATGGCTCGTCAGGATACAATCAGATAAAGATGCATCCCGAGGACCAGAAGCATACTGCTTTCCGGACCCCTTTGGGTATATTCTGCTACAAGGTGATGCTCTTCGGTCTAAAGAAAACCGGTGCCACCTATCAGAGGGCCATGACGAAGATCTTCAATGACCTTATACATGAAGTCGTCGAATGCTATATCGACGACCTCGTGGTGAAAAACAAATCATACGAGGAGCATTTAGAGCACCTGAAGATCGTGTTTCAATGCCTCCGGCAATACAACTTGAAGATGAACCCTCTCAAATACGCGTTCGGAGTTTCCTTGGGCAAGTTCCTAGGATTCATCGTCCGACACTGAGGTATCGAGATAGATCCGTCGAAGATCAAGGCGATTTTGGAAATGCCTCCGCCAAGGACTCTCAAACAACTGCGGTCTCTCCAAGGGAAACTCGCGTATATCCGGCGATTTATAGCCAATCTCTCAGGCAAGTGCCATTCTTATAGCCACCTGATGAAGAAGGGAACCCCGTTCGTCTGGGATCACAAATGCCAAAGCGCGCTGGACGAAATCAAGCAATACCTACAGAATCCTCCAGTGCTGGCTGCTCCGGTCAAGGGAAAGCCTCTCATTCTGTATACAACAGCCCTCGAAAGTTCCTTAGGCGCATTATGGGCACAAGAGAATGACCAAGGGAAGGAGAAAGCCCTCTACTATTTGAGTCGAGTTCTACTGGGGGCAGAAAGCAATTACTCCCCCATCAAAAAACACTGCCTGGCATTGATCTTCGCGATAACGAAACTCAGGCACTATGCGTTGGTGCATGAAGTTCGTCTCATATCGAAGGTGGATCCTCTCAAATATTTGATGTCAAAGGCCATATTGACAGGGCGGCTCGCTAAATGGGCTTTGCTCTTGATGGAGTTCTCAATAACTTATCAGCCTCTTAAGGCAGTGAAGGGCCAGGCCATCGCCGACTTCCTCGCTGAGCATCCGATACCTGCCGATTCTCCCTTGAACTATGAATTGCCAGACGAACACGCGTTTGACATGATCGATGGAAGTGATACCCGATGGGAACTTTATTTTGATGGAGCGTCTTTCATGAAGAAGCGCAAGAAAAGCACCCCTATAATCAAATCAGGGGTAGGCCTCATCTTCGTAACTCCACAAGGAGGGATAATGCGCTTTGCCTTCTCCTTAACAGAGCCGAGGACAAACAATGAAGCCGAGTATGAAGCTTTGATAGCAGGTCTCGAGATCGCCATCGATATGGGGATTGAGAACCTCCTCATATACAGAGACTCCTAGCTGGTCGTTAGTCAAGTAAATGGCGACTACCAAACGTGCAAACCGGAACTGGTGAAGTACGGCGAGAGGGTACAGCAACTGCTGACCCAAATACCTTCCTACACCTTGGAAAGCATACCGTGTGCGGAAAATAGCAAAGCGGATGCATTAGCCAAGCTTGCTAAAGAACTGGCCGACAAAAACCTCGATGACGTGAGGATCGTTGTGCAAAGCCGTCGGGTTCTTGCGCCGGCAGAAATGTCTCCGGAGTCGTCCGAGAAAAAGGGAGCGACCGAGAAAATAGCCCTACAAGTGAAAGATCAAGAAACGGTTGAGAATTGGAGAGAAGTCTTTATAGACTACTTCAAATCCTGTCGAACACCTGAAGATGCGTCCTCAAAACATCAGCTCACGAAGCGAGCCCTGTCTTTCACTTTTGTCAATGATACTCTGTACAAGAGGTCATTTGATTCCTATTGGTTAAGATGCCTGGGACCTGAAGAAGCAAAAAGAGTTGTCCAAGAAACTCACGACGGACTTTGCGGTTCACACCAAGCCGAGCCGAAGATGAAGCTGAAGATCAAACGGACGGGTTATTATTGGCCCACAATGATTCAAGACTGCCTCGAATACGCGAAGCAGAGTCACTCGTGCCAGATTCACGGGGACTTCATCCATCAGCATCCGAATCCGTTACATCCGACAGTGGCTAGTCGGCCGTTCGAAATGTGGGGAACCGACATAATTGGCCCTATCGAACCAGCATCGTCCAGAGGACATCGATTCATTTTGGCGATAACTGACTAATTCTCCAAATGGGCAGAAGCAATACCGCTGAGGGAAGTGAAGACGGAGAATATTCTCCATTTCTTCAAGACACATGTCATTTATCGGTTTGGCACTCCGCGACGAATTATCTCCGATAACGGACCAGCCTACAGAAGCCACAAGATCAGCCGCTTTGCACAACAGGATAACATAGACTAGAGATACTCTTCAGTCTATAACCCTCGAGCTAACGGTCTGGCTGAGGCTTTTAACAAGACATTGACGAAGATTATAAAGAAGACGGTGTCTCGAAATAAAAAGGACTGGCACGAGAGACTGCATGAAGGTCTCTGGGCATATCGGACTACGTTCAAAACGGCTACGAATACAACATCGTACGCATTAGTATTCGGTACAGAGGTGGTACTCCCCCTCGAGATAGAGCTACCCTCTCTACGAGTGGCAGTTCATTACGAGCTGACGGACGAAGAAAACGCTCACCTTCGGCTTGAGGAGCTCGATGCCCTTGATGAAACCCGGCTCATAGCGCAACAAAATCTGGAGGCTTATAAAGCAAAGATGACGAGCTCATACAAGAGATTGACTAGGCCGAGAGCATTCCGCAAGGTGAACTCGTGCTAGTGGTTAAAAGACCTATGATCCCTAATCGCGCTAAGCGGGGAAAATTTGAGCCAAACTATGAGGGCCCATATATCATAGACAAGGTCTACCAGGGTAGAGCCTATCTACTCATGGACATACATGGAGAAAGGCCCTTCAAACCAATAAATGGTCGCTTCCTGAAGAAATACTACACTTGACGAGTCATGGCCTAGGTCAACGATAGATGACGACAAGTATGTCCGCTCGCTATCTTCCTAAGCCTAAACTGTATAAGTAGTACCCAGCTTCCTTTACAGCGGACCGAAACGTGCTTAAACTAACAACGGATCGAAACGTCCTTAAACTAACGACGGACCGAAATGTCCTAAAACTTGCAATTGACCGAGATGTCGATAAACTACGGTAGATTGCAGCATCCCAAAGCTGATACAAAAAAAAAGAATAAAAAAAGAAAGAAAAAAGAAAATGGTATGTCCATAAGCAAAATAGACACGGATGAAAACCCGAAAGGGCTCCGTGAGTAAAAACAGCAGGGCTACCGGCGAGTCTTGTGAAAACCTGAAAGGGCGCAACCTCGTTAGAATAAAAAAAATGGTATGTCCATAAGAAAAATGGGCACGGATGAAAACCCGAAAGGGCTCTGTGAGTAAAAACAGCAGGGCAACCGGCGAGTTTTGTGAAAACCCGAAAGGGCGCAATCTCGTTAAAAAACACTTGCAAGGTCCTCTCGACTTTGTAAGGAGGAACCACCTGCGTGAGATCCTTACGACTCATAAGAGAGCAACACACTTAGGGATCCCCACGATTCCTAGGAAGAAATTACACTTGCGAGATCCTCACGACTCGTAAGGAGAACTCTCTTGTAGGACCCTTACGGCTCATAAGATTCAAAAGTCTTAAGCTACAGGGATCTGAACCTGTTTGTCACACCCCGCTTCCCAAAATACGGAATACGAGGGGTTGACAAGGCCAGCCATGCTCCTACGGTCAAGGAAATTTCCTGCCGTAGTTACACTTCGGCTTCTAGTTTTTCATGGTAAACAGTAAATGATGCGCAGGTAATGAGAAATGCAGTAACTGAATGAAACGATGTAAAGAACTGACCTGAGGGGAAAAAAAGAATATAACTCTGGATAGCAAGTCGAGGTGTCTGTGATATACGTCTAGTCCTGGTCCAGGCTAAATCATCTCCTCACACTGAGCATGCATACTCATGTCGTCAGAGCGACACAATAGCAATATAATATATAAAATCATGTGACAATTCTAACAGTGATAATAGATATATATAACAGTAAATCAATGACGGTATAGGTATGAACATGCAGTAATCAATGCAGCAGAACAGTAAAAGCAGTAGAATGATATGCCACGTATGTCAACACAGTGAGTAAGTATGTCGATGCTATCACTCCTATCAGACTCTAAGTCTCACTGTACAGGTCACTAAACCTATCGTCAGTCTAAGTGTGAGAGTCAACCACTCGCGAGTGTCCTCCACCCAAGGGTAGAACCCAAGGGCAAGGGACCACGGGCCCAACATGTAACTCACGGTAATAATCATGTACCCTGTAAATCTCTATATATCTCCATATATATAAGTCGGTAAGGGACTCCCGATATTCTGTTGAACTCACACTCAAACTACCCACATCCCGTGGTCTACGTCAAACGCTAACCATAACCCTAAATACCAGTCGGTCTGTGACAAGTCTGCGCGAGAACTGGAGACAGGACCTCCATCAAGCACGTCCCGACTAATACCTAAGATAAATGGTAGAGTCTGATGTCTTATCTGTGACACCCATGCAAGAGCTTCCATAAGTGTCCCATACCACTTATAGTCACACGTACATGCGTTCCACAGACGTCGACAATGCAATAGAATAATAAGGTTCACTGATTGTGTACAAGTACGTATCACTTACACTTATTCACTGATACACGAACACTAACGTACTTGCCAAAATCATCACTAATACCTAACATGCACATTATCACTAGGTTATCAATGCAGTGACATGTGTATGATATGATGCGTAAACAGTATGTAAAGCGTGATTAGGGTGTCATGAATCAGTAATTTACCACTTGCATAATTTCTCATAAATCATACGGTTACAGTTTAGTAAACGATGAATGACGAATAAATAGTATGTTCAGTTATCTATCCAGCGAATTTGGTTTCATGCCAATCGGGTTCCAGGATCATTAATTATAGCCATTTCATTTTAAGTGTTCACGACTGGAAATCCGGTTTCAGAATCGGAAGTCCGTTTCGCAACGCATTTTAATCCCAGTTGGGATCATATTTTAGCAACGCTACAGTTGAATGAAATCTAGGGTTTTCAGTAAGGTTTTCAAATCAATAGACAGATCTTCAATCGCGTCTGTATGTCAGGAGATATACACTGTTCAAAACTAGTATGTAAATTCTGATTCTGTTGGGACTGTTATACGTCCACATATATTAAATTACAGATTAAATAACAAACGATAACGAAACAGGATGAAACCACTTGTGTTGTCTATCTAACGGATTCACCTTTAATAAACAGTGGAGTTCCACAACCTACGAGTTAAGGAAACAGTGTGGTACCCATTACGGGACAGTAAACAACAACTGGAGTCGCTCTGGACTGCAGTCTAGAGTCGCACTCCGATCCAAATATTGACACATTTTGAGTACAGAAACAATTTGAAACTTGGATGGGGTTATAGATCGTCGAGTCTTCTTCGATTTAAGCCCTCGAACGCATCAATCAAGTATGCATATAATTTATGGCGATTTTAACGGTTTTCAGGTACAAGAAAATTCCAGTTTTATGAGTAAACTTGGGGGTAGTCGTTTTAGTCGTTAACGGTCATATTTTCCAGCGAAATTTGTACAAGGTATTCATCACTACACGGGCCAATATAAAAAATCCAGTTCCGTCAAATTAGGTGAGTATTTTCATTGGGACCACACATCGAGCAGGTTTGATACATAATCGATCTGAAATTGTAAATTTACGATCTATGAAATTTAAATTTGTAATTTGTTTATATAGCACGTAGCAAGTAGATTACTTGCCTGGAGACGTGTCGACGACGGTACGGCAACGGCAACGGAAACGGCACGATCGCGACACACGCGCGGCACGACAATTTGACTTGGTTCGAACTCGAGTCTCGGCAGCGGCGGCTTGGTTGCTGGGGTCTTAACGGCGAGGGTGGTGGTCGTTGGTGTGGGGTTGCTCGCTGTGGTGGTGGCCGGAAGAGGAGGTGACGGCGACGAGGTCGGAGGTAGGTGCAGGGTCGACTGTGAAATGGGCTCGAGTGTGCTGTGGGTTGGTGGAGGTGGCGAGGAGGAGGTGATGGAGGAAGTTGGTCGGAGTTGTGCGGGGAGGAGTAGGATCAAGAGAGAAAGAACAGAGAAAGAGAGGGGTAGAGATCAGAAAGAGAGAGAAAGAGAGAGTAGAGGAAGAGAGAGAGTGAGATAGAAAGGTTTGAGAACAGAGGAAGGGAAGGAGTGACCAGAGAGAGGTAGGGAGAGGGAAGAGAGAGATCGAGAGAGAGAGAGAGAGAGAGAGAGAGAGAGAGAATGATGGCGACGGTGATGATGATGATGATGGGGTCGACGAGAGCAAGGAGGTGGTGGCCGGAGAGGGAGACGGAGTGACGGCGAGGGTATGAGCTTGCGCGCGGGAAGAGAAAAGAAGGGAGAGAGCGAGATGGGAGAGGGTGTAAGTGGGTGAGAGAGAGGAAGAATGGAGAGAGAGAGAGATGTGGGGGTGATCGCGAGGAGAGATCGAGGCGCGCGTCGTGGGGGGTAACGCGCGAGCGTCGGCGGAGGCGAAGGCGAGGAGCGCGGGCGACGTGGCCGCTGGCGTTAGCGTCGTTGGCGCAGGCATGAGCGGAGGAGGCGGGTCGAGGGAGCAGTGGGCGTGGGCGGGAAAGATAGCCGTTGGGGAGAAGATGGGGCGAAGCGGGTCGGGTTGGGTGTAACGGGTGCGGGTGAGGGTGAAGTGGGCTGGGTAGGAGGCGCGGGAGCGGGCCAGTGTGAGCTGGGCCAGGGTTAAGAGGAAATTAAATGGGGATAAATAAAAGGAGTGGGCCGGGGAAGCTGTTGGGCCGTCGCAAAATAAAAATGAATTTCTTTAATTTTGTGTGGGCTTAGGAGCTGGGCCGCTGGAAAAATTAATAAAAGGGTTAAGAGAGAAAAGAAGGGCCGGGCCAGTGTAAAGGGGAACAATTTAAAAGAATTATTAGGGAAAGGAGGGTTGGGCTTGAAAGAAAAGGAAAAAGAAAAACTAATTTATTTAAGGAATGGGCTTGGGATTTTAGGGTTGTGAAAATTAAAAGAAATGAATAAAGGAGAGGCCGGCCGCTGGGCTTAGGGATTGGGCTAGAGAAATAGTACCAAATAATAAATAAGAAAAGGAAAGGGCCGGCTTAGGGTTAGTGAAGAAAATGGGGGTGAAAGAATTAAAGTAAGTGGCTAGAAAGTGTTTTAGATAAATTAATTTGGTAAGGATCTCTTGGGCTGAGGGAAAATAGGGTTTTGGGTTTAAATGAATAAAAGAAATGGGTTGAAGGGAAAGATTAGGGTTTGAGAAAGGAGAGGGGAGGAACTAAAATAGATTGGGAAATTTTAAAATAATAAATAATTATAAGTAAAATTTTATAGGTGAAAAAGAAATACGGATATAGGTGTACAAAAAGGGGCTGGGTATTACATCATACCACCCTTACAAAAATTTCGTCCTCGAAATTTAAAATAAACGATAAATTATAAAATCATAAGCGAAAGCTACTATATCGCAACGAACACATAATGATTTACTTGAAATAGGCGGATGAAGAAATTTGAAGGTTTATATATGTAAGAACAACATACAAAAATATAGGTTTAAATAAGTATAAGACAGGAACAACTACAAAGGCAACCTATATGTATATAAGAATAGCAATAACGACAATAATGAACAATGATATTCGAGGCGTACTCGATAAAATCGAAACTCAAATATGTGCACGTATATGTATATCAAAGGAAGCACGACAAACATAATAAGTATAAGGCACAATCATTTATAATAGTAAACGTAGGCACAATACCCGAAAATAAAGTAACGACATTAAAGTAGTGAAAGATTTGTCGGTAGGTTAAAACATTTTAGGACGATGTATCGATCAAAATAGTTTTAAAATAACTTAGAAAACTTACATAGCAAAAATGAGGAATATGGAACAAAATATGCGCGGTGTAAGGTTGCGCTACTGAAAATAAGGAAAATAGTAGTACGCTTTGAAATACATAAAACTAAGTAGTCAATAACACGCACTCTTCGACAAATACAGGATAATGAAAACCACATTTCGAATAATAGAGTCCCTAAATATATGTAGGGTAATAGGAAAACGCAAAAAATGTATAGGGCTAGCTAGGGTAAGGATTTCAAGGAAGTGTGGATCATTCAAAGGTTGGAGTGTGGCGGCTTTAGGCTAACGGTCAAAGAGATTGGGGTAAGGGTGAGCAGCAAGAACTACAAGGGGAAAAATATGGGGAGGAAAACAGTCGGTACATCCTATGAATCAAAAATTTGAAGGGTTAGCGAACTCGGAAATTTCACTAGAATTTTCTCCTCCCAGAAGGATTTCAAATGAGGCACAGACGAAGGATGAAGGGTGGACCACTAAAAGATCGGGTGTAGTACTTATTAATCTCAGTGGGGGTTAAAACAATACAAGGAGTAGCGGTGGACAGACCTCAGCAGAAACTAAATGTATATAAGAAATAATCAAGCATCAAGTGAATTAAGAAGATCGAAAGATTGGCGAACTCAGCGATTTATTCCATTCCAGAAGTTTCTAAACAAAGCATTCTCAAAAACGAAAGGTGGCCCTAAACTATACACAGATTTATTTGGCCAGCAAGGACAACAACTAAAAAAATATAATCCCGTTAGTCGTGGTTGTGGAGATTCAGCAGGTTGCGGTAGGCTCGCACACTCAGGTAGGGACGTCCATTTCCATAGCGCCTCGCGGGGATCGCCATTGGGAGTTCTTCCATAGCAGGGTCTTGATCTTTTGGTCCTTCTTCCTCGGCTGGAACTTCTTCATCGAGGTCTGATTCCATGTGATTTTCCTCCACCGGATTTTCTTTTATCGGGTCTTCATCAGGATCTTCCTCTATCGGGATCTCTTCAGCTCCTTCCTCTTCGTCGGAATCGCCTATCATGTCAAACTCTGGGGCGGCTGCTCCTTCGTCCTCTGAATCGCTGTTTCCGAAATTGACCTGGGGACCGTTGATCTCATTGTCAGAACTCATCAGCGTGTGGTCTAAGGAAACACATGACTGTGCATCCTCATCTAGCTGCGGCGCTGCTTCAGGGTGGGCCATGGCTTGAAAGGAAAGAGTCGTGATTAAATAGTGGAACACATCGAAAATAGCTAAGGGTACGGAGTATAGGAAAATATGCGATAGGCAGGAAACTGAAAAAATCAGGATTAAAATGTTGTGGTAATGAATAGTATGAATAATGGAAAAAACAAGAGAATGATACCTATATTACGATTCAAGTTTTTATTTCATTCAACTAAAAGTTCGACGGATACAAAGTTTCAAACGGAAAGAAATGTTTATAAGGGAATGACAACATTAAAAATTCTTCTTTGATTGCTAGACCGTTGCATCATCGTTACGCGAGTTGAATCCTGTGTTGGGTCCGCTTTATTCTCAAAGTCCGAACTATGCACTAATTATCACTTGGCAGAAGTGGAGAGTGTGGACGAATCTCCTCCTTGTAGCTCCTTCCTTTCTGGGCAACTGTTGATAAGATGTTCGCTGGATCCGCAAATCAGACATTTCCCTTGGGCGCGGCGACAATCCCTCTGAAGATGTCCTGGCCTCTTACAGTACCCACAACATGGGGTCTTCTGCTGCTTCTGTCGCGGGGAAACAAACTGGCGCTTCGTCTTCTTCTCTTTTCCTCGCCTAACAGGGATCCCTTTACAATTTGAGACTCCCGCTGGTGCCTGATTCGTCTGCCTTCTTAGTCCTTCGGCTAACAAGTCGTTCGTTCGTTCCTGGGCTCCTTCAAACCTTGCAGTACACTCAGAATCTCAATGGTCTGATTCTGGGGAGCGGAGATAGAGGAAGAGTCGTTAGAAGACATGATTCCTGAAACAATAATTTTGAGGACTATATAAGGCACAAGCTATACGAGTCAAAATATAATACGGATTTGACAAAGATTCAAGAATATCAGATGTGATTAAATTCATTACAAATGGAAAATCAACTGTATGAATCTAAGTCACTTAAACAGAGTATGGTAGTGTAACCATGATGTAGTTCACAATTACAACCACGAAACTTTGCCAAGTCACCTGAAACCCTAGCGAATGGATAGCAGAACACTCAATGTGAATATGGATCAAGGATATCAAGTTTACAATCTTGACTGAGGGATGTCTTAGATTGTAAAGCTCTACGCGGAAAACTGCAATCCCAATCGAAGCAAAACCTGTCTCTGATACCAACTAAACCATATCATGCCCCGCTTCCCAAAATACGGAATACGAGGGGTTGACAAAGCCGGCCATGCTCCTACGGTCAAGGAAATGTCCTGCCGTAGTCACACTTCGGCTTCTAGTTTTTCATGGTAAACAGTAAATGATGCGCAGGTAATGAGAAATGCAGTAACTGAATGAAACAATGTAAAGAACTGACTTGAGGGGAAACAAAAGAATATAACTCTGGATAGCAAGTCGAGATGTCTGTGATATACGTCTAGTCCTGGACCAGGCTAAATCTTCTCCTCACACTGAGCATGCATACTCAGGTCGTCAGAGCGACACAATAGCAATATAATATATAAAATCATGTGACAATTCTAACAGTGATAATAGATATATATAACAGTAAATCAATGACGGTATAGGTATGAACATGCAGTAATTAATGCAGCGGAACAGTAAAAGCAGTAGAATGATATGCCACGTATGTCAACACAGTGAGTAAGTATGTCGATGCTATCACTCCTATCAGACTCTAAGTCTCACTGTACAGGTCACTAAACCTATCGTCAGTCTAAGTGTGAAAGTCAACCACTCGCGAGTGTCCTCCACCCAAGGGTAGAACCCAAGGGCAAGGGACCACGGGCCCAACATGTAACTCACGGTAATAATCATGTACCCTGTAAATCTCCATATATCTCCATATATATAAGTCGGCAAGGGACTCCCGAGATTCTGTTGAACTCACACTCAAACTACCCCACACCCCGTGGTCTACGTCAAACGCTAACCATAACCCTAAATACCGGTCGGTCTGTGACAAGTCTGCGCGAGAACTGGAGGCAGGACCTCCATCAAGCACGTCCCGACTAATACCTAAGATAAATGGCAGAGTCTGATGTCTTATCTGTGACACCCATGCAAGAGCTTCCATAAGTGTCCCATACCACTTATAGTCACACGTACACGCGTTCCACAGACGTCGACAATGCAATAGAATAATAAGGTTCACTGATTGTGTACAAGTACGTATCACTTACACTTATTCACTGATACACGAACACTAACGTACTTGCCACAATCATCACTAATACCTAACATGCACATTATCACTAGGTTATCAATGCAGTGACATGTGTATGATATGATGCGTAAACAGTATGTAAAGCGTGATTAGGGTGTCATGAATCAGTAATTTACCACTTGCATAATTTCTCATAAATCATACGGTTACAGTTTAGTAAACGATGAATGACGAATAAATAGTATGTTCAGTTATCTATCCAGCGAATTTGGTTTCATGCCAATCGGGTTCCAGGATCATTAATTATAGCCATTTCATTTTAAGTGTTCACGACTGGAAATCCGGTTTCAGAATCGGAAGTCCGTTTCGCAACGCATTTTAATCCCAGTTGGGATCATATTTTAGCAACGCTACAGTTGAATGAAATCTAGGGTTTTCAGTAAGGTTTTCAAATCAATAGACAGATCTTCAATCGCGTCTGTATGTCAGGAGATATACACTGTTCAAAACTAGTGGAGGTAGCGAGGAGGAGGTGATGGAGGAAGTTGGTCGGAGTTGTGCGGGGAGGAGCAGGATCAAGAGAGAAAGAACAGAGAAAGAGAGGGGGAGAGATCAGAAAGAGAGAGAAAGAGAAAGAGAGAGTAGAGGAAGAGAGAGAGTGAGATAGAGAGGTTTGAGAACAAAGGAAGGGAAGGAGTAAGCAGAGAGAGGTAGGGAGAGGGAAGAGAGAGATCGAGAGAGAGAGAGAGAGAATGATGGCGACGGTGATGATGATGATGATGGGGTCGACGAGAGCAAGGAGGTGGTGGTCGGAGAGGGAGACGGAGTGACGGCGAGGGTCTGAGCTTGCGCGCGGGAAGAGAAAAGAAGGGAGAGAGCGAGAGGGGAGAAGGTGTAAGTGGGTGAGAGAGAGGAAGAATGGAGAGAGAGAGAGACGTGGGGGTGATCGCGAGGAGAGATCGAGGCGCGCGTCGTGGGGGTAACGCGTGCGAGCGTGGGCGTCGGCGGAGGAGAGGAGCGCGGGCGACGTCGCCGCTGGCGTTAGCGTCGTGGGCGCTGGTGTGAGCGGAGGAGGCGGGTCGAGGGAGCAGTGGGCGTGGGCGGGAAAGATAGCCGTTGGGGAGAAGATGGGGCGAAGCGGGTCGGGTTGGGTGTAACAGGTGCGGGTGAGGGTGAAGTGGGCTGGGTAGGAGGCACGGGAGCGGGCCAGTGTGAGCTGGGCCAGGGTTAAGAGGAAATTAAATGGGGATAAATAAAAGGAGTGGGCCGGGGAAGCTGCTGGGCCGGCGCAAAATAAAAATGAATTTCTTTAATTTTGTGTGGGCTTAGGAGCTGGGCCGCTGGAAAAATTAATAAAAGCGTTAAGAGAGAAAAGAAGGGCCGGGCTAGTGTAAAGGGGAACAATTTAAAAGAATTATTATGGAAAAGAGAGTTGGGCTTGAAAGAAAAGGAAAAAGAAAAACAAATTTATTTAAGGAATGGGCTTGGGATTTTAGGGTTGTGAAAATTAAAAGAAATGAATAAAGGAGAGGCCGGCCGCTGGGCTTAGGGATTGGGCTAGAGAAATAGTACCAAATAATAAATAAGAAAAGGAAAGGGCCGGCTTAGGGTTAGTGAAGAAAATGGGGGTGAAAGAATTAAAGTAAGTGGCTAGAAAGTGTTTTAGATAAATTAATTTGGTAAGGATCTCTTGGGCTGAGGGAAAATAGGGTTTTGGGTTTAAATGAATAAAAGAAATGGGTTGAAGGGAAAGATTAGGGTTTGAGAAAGGAGAGGGGAGGAACTAAAATAGATTGGGAAATTTTAAAATAATAAATAATTATAAGTAAAATTTTATAGGTGAAAAAGAAATACGGATATAGGTGTATAAAAAGGGGCTGGGTATTACACTGTTCTTAAGCAGCCCCCACAACCTCCAATACTGCCCTACAATCGGCTCAATGCTGACCCTTGTATACAATCCATGGGCGCGAATAAACATTTCCCTAACGAAGTCCCATCCATGACTAGGGATATGTCTATATGGTGAACAACCCTTGTAAGTCCTTTCGATTTATAAAGAGAAAACCCTCTTGTAAGATCCTTACGACTTATAAGAGACCATGCACTTAGGAATCCTTACGATCCCCAAGGAGAAATTACACCTACGAGATCCTCACGACTTGTAGGGAGAAATACCTTTACGAGACCCTTACGGCTCATAAAGTCAAAAGCCTTAGTCGACAGAATCCTAACCCTGTCCACTAAGCCACCTTTGTTCGACATCGACGAAGGCAAATGATGATTCGCTCCTGGAAATATCTCAGTTGTAGCGGTGCTGATACCGAAATCGGTGTCTAATTCCAAGCTGCAAGCGAAAAGTCAGCAAGCCACATATGCATACGAAATAGCCGAAATGATGGGGCAACTTGCAGACAAAATCTGCAAGTAAAAATATATGCATGCAAAATAGCAAAAATGATTGGGCAACTCGCAATAAAAAGCAGCGAGTAAAAATAAAAAAAATAGCCGAAATGATTGGGCACCGCGAAAAATAGCCGAAATGATTGGGCAACCGCGACCTTCGCGATATAAAAGCTGAAATGATAGAGCATCGCGGAAAGAAATAAAAAAAATGAATGAAATTTATGCCCTACAGGTGATATCATGTCAATCCCTGTATACAATCCAGGGGCGTAAATAAAGAAGGAATCATGCCTTTCTTCCCCAGGTTTCATCAGAAGAAGAAGCCATATCTCAACGGTTCATAGATGGTCTGGATATCATCTCAACATTCGTCTCATTACAACGGACACAACATCAAGCAAAGCGGAACATCGGCAACTCCCAGTTCCATAACTCGGCGGTGTACAAATGACCGAGAGTCAAACTCCGACTCCGTGAAATGCGGATGAAGAGCAAAATTCCTGGTCACGTGGAACGCGGATTATGTCACTTCTGACCCCGTGGAAAACGTCCAGAGCGGATCCTGGTCCTCGCAGAGCACGGCAGTGAACCCGTATGAAGCATCCAGAGCGGAGCCTGGTCCTCGTCAAACACGGCAGTGAACCCGTGGGAAGCATCCAGAGCAAAAATTGGGCTGTGAGGTCCTTAAACTCACAGACTATGATGTCCTTAATCTTGACCGTGATGTCTTAAAACTAACAACGACGGACTATGATGTCTTTAACCTTGACCGTGATGTCTTAAAACTAACAACATCGGACTGTGGGGTCCTTAAACCCATGGACTATGATGTCCTTAACCTCGACCGTGATGTCTTTAAACTAACATTGGACTGTGGGGTCCTTAAACCCACGGACTATGATGTCCTTAACCTCGACCGTGATGTCTTAAAACTAACAGCGGATTGTGGAGTCCTTAAATCCACGGACTATGATGTCCTTAACCTCGACCGCGATGTCTTTAAACTATGGTATCCTGGAAAACGTCCAGAGCGGAGCTTGGTCTTTGCAGAACACGGCAGTGAACCCGTAGGAAGCATCCAGAGCAACACCCGACTCCGTGAAATGCGGATAAGGACAACTTCATCCATCACTTGCGGGTCCTCACTACTCGTAAGGGAGTAAATTCTCTTGTGAGATCCTTACGACTTTCAAGAGAAAACACACTTAGGAATCCTCACGATTCTTAAGGAGAAATTACACCTACGGGATCCTCTCGACCGGTAGGGAGAAAATTCTTTATGAGACCCTCACGGCTCATAAAGTTGAAAAGTCTTAGGTGACAGATCCTAACCCTGTTTTCTAAGCCATCACCACTCTACAAAGAATCCAAGATTGACAGTTATATACTATTTACAGACCGCACTTGCTAAAATCACATGGCAACAACACAACAAGGAGAAAGAAAGCAACAATATAACAAAAAGAATGTCTTTATTCAAGAACTCAATTGAATACAAGAGACATTGTATAAAGAAAATAAAAAAATAGATACATATTATTCAGAGATTATAAGTGTATGATTGATACAAAGGCAGCTACTGAGAAGGAAGCGTTTTCGACAGGTCCGTAAGCTGCTCTCGCACTTCTTTCAGTGCCTTCTCATGATCAGCCGCCGCGGCTAGCTCCGCTTCGATTCGAGTCCTTTGCTGCAAGCATGATGAAATCTTCTCATCAATTTCCCGTTGGGCAGCTTCGCGACTCTGTGTAACCCGCTTGATAGAGTCGAGCTTCCGTCTCAATACAAGCCCGTCCGAGATACATTGCTGCAAGGTGTCAAAGACAGCTCTCAGTTGTGCGACGTTCGCTTCGACTTGGGCACGCAACTGGACAAACTCAGCGGAAGCCTCCTTGCATTCCTTCCACCTCAAGGTTGCTTCTTGTTCGAAATGGCGAAGGAAGGACGCCCTCTGCTTGACCCATGCGGCCCGCTGGGAGTTCAAAGCTTGAGTCTCAGGGGCAAGACGCATAAGTTCAAGCTGATGCAGACATGCCTCGATCTTCCTTCAGTGACTAACCCAAGACTCGACGACGCCTTCATTATGGAAATTTACAAGTGTCGTCAGCATCGGATTGACCTCGGCAGCAAAATCTACGGCAGATGTAGGAGCTTCAGCGTCAAGCTCCTCGACGTATTCGCTCAACATGCGCAAACTCGTCACAGCACCCTTTGAGGATGGACGTCTAGAGAAGGGGCCTGCTGGCATCATAATGAGAGATTCGAAAGAGTACGGATTCGAAGAGACCGCTACAAAACAAATCACAATCAAATGACGGATCTAGAAATATAAGAGATTCACGAACAACAGAATTTACTATACCGGCTGCAGCAGGTGGCAAAGCCGGGAGGACTGGTGGCGCAACTGATCTCTTATCTCCTCCTTCAATCTGTAGAACTGCAATCAAGGCAAAGAAGAATCAGAAATAATTTCATTATCGGTAAAAGAAAGAGCATTAATTGAAAGCTGTATTCACCAGTGCCACTGGATGAAGCAATCTCCGACGGGAAGGAGAAGTGAGGATGCAACACCTGGTACAGGTGGTCAAAAAGGACTCCTGCAAAAACGCGATGACACAACGTTAGTACATGAATAACACAGCCAAGAGGTAAGACTAATGGGTCACAAATCTATACCTTCCAGCATCTGCGACGGTACGAGAGAGGGTAGAGAGGTGGTCACCGTCAGGGCGGTAACTAACGGCGCTGTCTCGAGTAGCTCGACTTCAGCACTAGCCGCACCTGCATTAGAAACAAGATAAACCTTGTTAGGAAAGATTGCATAATCAAAAGAAGGGCGGTAACCTAAAATCTACCTGAAGAGTTGCCAGCCGGAGCCGTGACGAGGGCGTCACTTGATTCAACATCGGCGTCTCCCTCCTCCATTAGGGTGGCCTCACCTCCCGTCGCCTTATCCCCTGACTCCACGAGAGCCGTCGTCACGCTTGCATCGCCAGGAGAAGATAAAGAACCGTAGGCAGGAAGAGCAACGATCAGAGCGGTGCCTGACTCTTGAGAAAGAGTGACCACATCGGACCCAGCAATTGCAACCGTTTCGCTCAACACCACCTCAAGCTCAGTAATTGCGGCCGTCTCATCCACCACTGCTTCAGGCTCGGCCATAGTAGCCGTCTCGTCGGCCACTACCTCAAGCCCGGAAATTATGACCACATCGCCTGCCACCGCCCCGGATTCGGAAATAACAGCTACCTCATCCACCGCTCTCTCAGGCTCAGCGGTCGCCGCCACTTCTTCGGGAAGACTCTTCCCTGCAAAGATAAGATATATGAGAACTGATAGTTTAAAACTTTGACAATGGAGCCTCAAGGCACATTACCTGGAGTTGATTTACCGTTCGCTTCCCGAGCCGCACGTGCCGCCCGTCTGTGAGCAGAAGACAAGGCAACCGGAAACTCCTCCGAAGGAGTAGCAGCAAGGGTAACGGCGCTCGAACCTGCTCCCGCAGCTAAAGTAGCACTACGCTCCCTTGCTGTGCGCCTCAAGCGCTTCCTTTCTTCCCGAGCCGTCAAAACAGACCTTTTAGAAGCCTCCTTCAACAGGACGTCGTCGTCCGCATTCAGGGTTACCTCTGGAGCCGTCAAGGCTTCCGTCATCGGTTTTTTAAGTAAGGCCTCTTGCGGCAATGTCGAAGAGGCTGGGACTTCGGTAGCTGGCCCTGGGAGAATTTCCGCATCAGCTTGCGGGATAGGCATTGTGGTCCCTACAATAAGACAAAGAGAGGGTCAGATTACTCACAAGAAACGGAAGCAGAAACATAACGAACCGAAATGTACCAAAACCTAAGGATGCTTGAAGTCGTTCCTCCTCCTCAAAAGTCTTGAGAGAGGCAGTGAGAGCTTCTTCGGTGGAAATGCCTATTAAAGAAGGAAAAACGTTAGTCAAAAAATAATGATAGAGATATGATACGATGGCGAAAAATACAACTAATGACTACCTGAGCGCGCGAGGTTAGCTAACCACTCTTCGCGTCTTGCCAATCGCTCGGAAGCTGCGATGGCGGTCGCCAGATCAGTGTCATCTGGTGGCATAAATAGGCCCTCATTTGTCCCGTACTCACTCAAGCCCTCACTATAAGGAGCATGAGGCTCCTGACCAAGTACGACATCGGCGGAGAAGAGTGACTTCTTTTTCCTCTTCTGTGAGTAAGCTCCGGTCACAGCCAGCACCAGCTTACGTTTCGTAGGCACCTTGGGACGGCGAGTCCCGATATCCGAGCCCAGGCCAGATTCGGGTGAAGCTACGGTTACCGTCTCCACGGGAGCACGGGGCGCTGATGGCACGTCTACAGGATCACAGGGCAATCCACACGTGGGGCTTAGCACACGTGGAGGCTCGACTGTAGCATCTCCTCTTAGTGGAGGAGGGACAGCGATCCGTCGCTTTAAAGGGACGTTGCGATCGCTGGCGGGGGGCGCACTCTTACGATCGAGCAGCAGCCGCCTCTCTTCCCTGATGACGGCGCCCATCGCGTGTTGATACCAGGCCCCGTATACGTTAAGGGCCTTTGGAATGCAACTCGGCTCGCTAATGAAGAAGTGGGAGCCCGTATTTAACCGCATAAAGTGATGCAGTGCACTCCGTATTCCCTCTCTGGTGGTAGCAGGTTCTTCCAAAAATGCCTCCAGTGGAACCCCCTGGTTATAACTCAGCTGCTGGGCAAAATGATGGGGATTATATCTCATAAAAAGCGCCGCATCATTTTGCCTAAATACGAGAAAGCCCGGCCTAATGGAGTATAGGTGAAGAATCTCCCGGGCTTTCAATACGGAGGCCCTGTCTTTAAAGGTGTCGCGCAGTGCCAGCACCGTCTTGGAAGTTTCCTGGCCAATCATCAGGACTTTGTCCGTAAAAGACATACCGTCTCCGACCATGCGCGGACGAAGAAGCAACCCCCTAGCCTCCCGCTGAGACGGATTCACGATGGAAGCGTCAACCAGCCGCATAATTCGGGGGAATTTGCACTTCTCGAAAAACGAGGGTCTTTTATGAATACCAAACACCCCGAGCATGTGCATTTCCATCTATGAAGTAAAATAGTGCAACGGGAAGTTGGCAGCTTGCACCCCCGGTTCGGTTGTATCCGCCGCCACGCTAAGACCATGGTACAGGTGGGCCAGCCCGGCGATCCCGATGGCCACTTGTATTCCAGCCACCATTCGATGTGCTGGGTAGAAGACGGACGGCCTCATATAGCGAGGGTGCATGGGGAGCGCGAACCAACACAGCCATAACCCTAGAAACCTGAGAAAGAAAGTCTCCTCGTCAATGCCCGGAGCGGCGATTTCTGACAGAGGAATGATCGCAGCATCGGGAAGATAAAAGACCTTCTGATCATCTTCCAATACTGGTCGACGGTCCAAGCCGAAACCGAAGGGATCGTCGAGCTTGGCAAATTTTTCGCCCCGTTGCGATAAAATCTCCGGACGAAGAAACCAGGCAATGAAGTCCGCGAAACTGACCCCCCGGCCTCCGGATTCCAAGAAGAGGCTCTCGTACATGTTTAGCACCTTGATCAAGCTGGGGAATTGGTGCTGGATGGCGTTCTCCGGCGTTAGGCCCATCACCACCGGCTTGGTGGCAAAAACATATTCATCTGGAGGAAGCAGCTCCTCATAGTGCTCCCCCCTAACCGGCAGACCGGAATCTCAGCAAATTCTTCTAAGGAGATAGAGACTTCTCTGTCCAGTAGAAGAAAGGTATGGGTTGGGATGTTCCATTGCTCCAAGAACGCCTTAATCCACCATGTCGGAAGAGCAGGATATTGGAACAATGAGGCATAAACCGCAGGGTATAGACTGATCTTCAGCAAGTGCACCTTCTTCGCTGACAAAATGTACCCGGCACACTGAAAATACCCGGCCGAATGTCGGGGGGTCAACCCGATGTTGTAGGGTTGTCCCCAAGGGCGCGACTTGCCCTGGTCCCAAAGTATCCAAAGCTGCCGCCAGCTGCATGGGTATGGCGGCAATCGAAGGTTGAAGAAGACCCTCCGAAGTCCAATTAACAACCTCCATGACATAGTTCACCGGGGGTACATCTGCATACGAGATCGGCTCTGACGGCGTCGCACAAGAGAAGCTTCGACGACCTCTGATTATCTGGTCGTACCACCTACCCCATAAGTGAAGGTTTTTGCGTTCCGGGTCATAGTCTCTGATAAGCGCGAGAACCTCCCGGTCCACAGGTGCCTCAGGGAATCCTCCCTCTGAACAGAAAAACGGGAAAGAGATTGGAAGACATGTCGCCTGCGAGAAAGAACAGAATTCGATCGTCAGTATTATAATTTAATTTTAAAATCCTGACGCTCGACACTTTAAAATTTGTACCACACTAAAATTCAGTGGAAAGGGGACCAAAGGGGGACCCACAAAATCCAGATGACAATGCATCAATTAATAAGACAGCCTCATCATTGGATGAGACTGTCAATTAATGAGGAAATCCTCAAGGAATATTCTCATTGAATGAGAAATCCCTTGGAAAAAGGAGAAAATCTCCCTTTGAGAGCAAAGCTCTGCACCAGAGTGACACTTGTCAAACTCTGGTCATGAGGGAATAAAATTCCTTAAAGAACCTGGCTCTGTAATGATGATGGAAAATCCATCAAAGATAAATTAAAATTAATTCTTGAGAATTAAAAATTCTGGGATCTTCAAGATCCATAAAAAAAACTCTTAAGAGTTCTTCATCAAAAGATCAAAACATCTACATATTATCAAAAGAGCAGAGCTCTGATTTATGGGATGAGAAACCCCAAGAAAAGATCTGTTTAGATCTATAGGTTCTTGAGAGCAAGGCTCTGTTTATGAAACCCTAAAGGGGTTTTCTTTAGGTCAAGAATCTATAGAGAGCAAGGCTCTATTAATGGGTTAAAACCCTAATTTATTAAGATTAATTTAATTTTACCTAAGTCTGGTAGAGTTCAAACTCTTGAAAGTTCTTGAACAGAAGAGCAAGGCTCTGAAATAAAAATTCTTGGGAAGAAAATGATAATCATCTGAGGACCAAAGGTCCTATTTATAGGCACTGAACCGCCTCTTCAACTTCTGAGTTGATCGAAGGGCTCAGTTGTTGCCAACGCTGCATCCACGTGTGCGCCACGTGAGCGCAACGGTGGGGGGGCATTTGTTTCCCTCAATCAGAGCAAAGCTCTGTTTTGAATTTCAAAATTCAAAAAATTGAGGCAACGCTTCAGATTCTGCGCGCTGCGAGCCATGTGTCAAAAGCAGACACGCCAGTGCCTGGAGCGCTGCGCCCTAGGCAGCGCACCCTATCAGAGCAAAGCTCTGTTTCAAAATTCAAAATTTAAAAAGTTGAAGCAACGCTTCAGATCCGGCGCTCTGCGCTGCGCACCACGTGCGCTCTGCGCTGCGCGCCACGTGTCAGACACAGGTGCGCTAGCACGGTTGCGCTGCGCTCTGCGCTGCGCACCACGTGTCGAACGTAGGTGCGCTAGTGCAAGGTGCGCCAGCGCTGGAATTAAAAATTCCCCACCGTCAGATCAAAAGATCTACTAATAATAAATTATTAATTAATCAGAACTAAAATTCTGTTATGGAAAGATTTTTCAATCTTATTAAAATAAGAAGATTATCTTCTGCAAAGAAGAAGCCTTTGGATCAAAGATCCAACGATGGGAAATATTCCCAAATCAATCAGAGAAAAATCTCTCAAAACTGATTTAACAAATCATTTGGCCCTATATAAAGGACCCTAGACTTCAAGTCAGGGGAATAGAAAAAGAGAGAGAAAAACCCTCTGCAAACTTGGAGAAAAAGAAGAGCAGGCTCTTAAGAAAAAGAAGTTTTTTCTTCATCTTCAAGGTAAAAAAAGAACTATGTTCTTGAATAACAGAGAGGAAACCATCTCGTAAAAAAAAGAAGAATCATCTTCTAAAAAGATCTTAGATCTATAAAAAGACCAAGGTCTTTGATTTAAAAGAAAAGATCAAAAAATCTAATCATAAAAAGACTAAAAGAAGTATTTTTACTTCATTCACAGATCTTTTGATCTATAAAGGCAGAGCCTTTTTATAAACAAGAACATTTGTTCTTGGATCTTGAGGCAAAACCTCCTTTGAAGAACATGAATCTGTTCTTTGATTTTAAAATTGATCAGATGCGCTTTGCGCTATTGAAAAGTGCCTTGCACTCATGAACTGCGCTCTTTGGATCGGCGCTCAGTGCCAAAACATGCCACGTGTCAACCATAGACACCACTTGCGCTTTGTGCTTTTAAAACAGCACACTGCGCTCATGAGCTGGCGCTCAGCGCCAAGTGCGCCACGTGTCACTCACTGACGCGCCAACAGACTAGCGCAGAGCGCTCATAAATTAAAAGCGCAATGCACTAATGAACCAGCGCTAAGCGCGACACATGTCCTCTTCGTGTGCGCTACTCGACAGAAGTGCAATGCGCTCTTTAATAGGCGCAAAGCGCCTGACGCGCCACGTGGCGCACTGTCAGAACATAATTTGTTCTGATCAAGACAAAAAATGTCAGAGCCCAATGCCTAGCATTATTAGAAGGGCTGAGCCCAAATAAAGGCTTAATAGCCAGAGCAAAAAATGTTAAAACATTTTAATTGGACTTAGCCCAATTCTGGCCATAAGTCCTCAACTTATCTTAAACTGAGCACATCTGCTCTTTCAACCAACTCACCTTGGTTCAAGAGTACATCTCTTCACTCCTTTGATATTTGTCGTTATAATTCCTCAACGTCTTCAAAGAGGTGACGGGTCCCGACAACCACACATTTCATGGACTGTGGGGTCCTTAAACTCATGGACTATGATGTCCTTAACCTCGACCGTGATGTCTTAAAACTAACAATGGACTGTGAGGTCCTTAAACTTACGCACTATGATGTCCTTAATCTCGACCGTGATGTCTTAAAACTAACAATGGACCGTGAGGTCCTCAAACTCACGGACTATGATGTCCTTAACCTCGACCGTGATGTCTTAAAACTAACATCGGACTGTGAGGTCCTTAAACTCACGGACTATGATGTCATTAACCTCGACCGTGATGTCTTTAAACTAACATTGGACCGAGATGTCCTTAAACTACCAATAGACCGTAATGTCCTTAAACTAATCGACCGCAATGTCACTAAACTAAACAATAGAGTCCAAATGCTCTCTTGTTCGATCTAAATGATCCCGTTAAGTTGATCTTAGTTTAAAATTAGACTAACGTATCCTTAACAAACGTTTAAGTTGATCTTAGTCTCAAAAGAGGCTAACGTATCCTTAAACCCAAACCCCCCAAACCCAAATCTAAGAAAGATACGTATTTGGACTAGTCCACGCCATACGGGCGACAACATAACTTAGTCTCCGTATACAATCCACGGGCAACCAAATATAAAACAAACACCCACGACATGAAGTGACCATCTGGAGAAGGAGAAAGTTGTTACCGCGATGCGGTAGCGTGATTAACTGCAGGGGCTTGCGCCTGCAGGGAAGAGTGTCCCCACAATCAAAAACCCCTCAAACGAGGGGGAATCTGACGAAGTCTGCTACATCGGCCGCATCCGTTTAAACCTTCGATACATGGTGCCATAAATCAACTTGGTATCTTCGGAGAGGTAGACGGATAGCACCAATTAGCATCTGCCCTGAATTTCAGGCGAGACGTCCGCCGCGTCTTTCGGAGGGGAACATTAGTGTTTAACACTATTTCAAGCGCCTCACATGACCCCACGTGGGCGCCTCAATTCTCAGTGTTTAACACTATTTCAAGCGCCTCACGTGGGAGCACGTAAGCGCTGAGCATACACTAGTGTTTAACACTACGAGAGGCTAACCTTAGCCCAAATCAGCTAAGTCTCCCAAAGTCAACACCCGAGCTCCAATTATACCCAAGTCTTTCAAAATTAATCTCAGATGGCATTCAAAGTAATGTTCATCCCATTCCTTCTCAATCTGGCATTTGGTTCAAGGGTACATCTCTCCACACCTCTGATATATGCCGTTGTGATTCTTCAACATCTTCGGAGAGGGGGAGGGTCCTAATAACCAATAACTTTTGGCGCACCCCCAAACTGGTTAAACCAGAACCCCATGGAATATGGGGTCCTTAAACTCATGGACTATGATGTACTTAAACTTACGGACTGTGGGGTCCTTAAACTCATGGACTATGATGTCCTTAAACTTGACAGACTATGATGTCTCTAAACTACCATGGACTGTGAGGTCTTTAAACTCATAGACTATGATGTCCTTAAACTTGACAGACTATGATGTCTTTAAACTATGGACTATGATGTCCTTATACTTATAGACCACAATGTCCCTAAACTAAAACAATAGAGCCCAAATGCTCTTTTGTTGGATCTAAATGATCATGTTAAGTAGATTTTAGTCTAAAATTAAACTAATGTATCCTTAATAAACGTTTAAATTGATTTTAGTCTTAAATAAGATTAACTGTAACACCCGAGCCCAATGCTACTATTTTCAGTTACTGTTTGAGCATAGTGTGGTACTCATTTCATTTAATTTGCTTGTTTGTTGCTTACTGTAAAATTTACCCGGCAAAGTCATTTCTACATATAACAAATTTTAGCATCTAAAATAAAATTGAAAATATGCATCTTGGCCTACTTGACACCCCTAGCCTCGTGGTAGCGTCCGTGCATTGTGTTCTCGTCCCGTTCAGTAAAACGGGCAAGTTTGGATGGCTACGTGCACGCACGTGTGTCCGTTTTGAGAGTATGCTTTTTAATCATAAAACATTTCATTTTAAAATTTGGAACCCGCTTAAAATCCTATTATTTGAATTTCGAATTTTTGGACCCAACCCGGGCGCAATTTGGAAATGTTTCATTTGGCGCCAAAATCCCAAATTTTTTAATATTATTAAAACCTTCGCATATATTTTTCTAACTAATCTGATATCTTACTGTTCATTACCTATCTTTTAAATCTTTAAGTTAACCATATAATATTTTTACAATCTTTTATATCCTTCTCAATTTATTCTCTCAGCCAATCGCAACCTCCCCTTTAACCCCGTGGTCCCCACTTTCTCTCTCTCCTTCTTCTCTCTCTCTACCCCTTATATATTCTCTCGTACTTCTCTTTATCATTTTTCTCTTCTTGCTTCATGTCTCGTTTCTCATTTCTTTTAACTGTTCTTTTGTTACCGGAATTCCGTCGTGCTGGTGACGTTTCTCGACGTTCCAGCGAGATACCCCGACCCGTGTGGTTCCTTTGTTCGTCGTTTGGGTTCATTCCGTGAACCGTGCGCCGTCGCGAGTTTTCCCCGCCGACGGTTAACGTTCCGTTTTCCCGATTCGCGACCCATCGAGGCAAGTTAATCTTGCTACATGCTATATACTTTTATAATCTTCATTTTATAATATTATGCATTTGAAAATCTTATAGTTTACATATGAAATGTCGTTGAAAAATCGGATATGACAAATCTGAAATTTACTGTACACCTTATCTTATAAAATTCATTATAAATCATAGAAAAATCATTAGGATACGTTCTTTAGTTCGTTACGAAGCTAATTCAGAATACTATAACTCTACGAAATACTTACTTGCAAAATAAATTGTTTAATTAACGTAAAATGCAAATGAACACGTCTCTAAACTGCTGTCCAGGAAAATTCCAGCAGCAAACTTTCAACTTTGAATATTCATAACTTTTTGTAGGGATAACCTGAGATGCTTATACTTATAAAACTGAAAACCTTATTGAATTATCTTTGTTTTGGTATAAGATACGTCTCTTTTGGAGAACATTTGTTATTTTTAGGCTATTTTACAAATTAGGGTGACGCTAAATTTCTGAACGGAACCTTCTTGTGCATGGTTAATCAATACATCTTTTATAGTTACTAATCGCTTTGAATATGCTATCCATATTAATATTATTATATCACATATTGTTTAGTTGTACATCCCACATTACCATTTTATAGTTTTATAACTTTTCGGATACCCGTTTGCATCCATCGCATTTAAGATACATATAATTGCATCCATAGATCACATCACTACATAATAATGTGATATTAACACTCCATGTTTAATAAATTGTATCCTAATTAATATTGGAACTATAAATGTAACCCTAATCGATAACTGTGCATCCATATCCTTGAAATTATATCTATTGGCATATCATATTACATGTTCCAGTTATTGTTCTGATAGTACTCATGCTTGTTTATTTATACACATGTTTATGTTAGTTTGATTATGAGCACCCACATGACATCTTGTGCTTCCTGACATGACCTGTTACACTTCCTACTTGACATGACATGGTACCGTACACTCTTGACATGACATGACACCTTTATACATTACCTGGTTGACCTGATGTACCATGGCTTTACCTGTTACCTGATCTCATGCCTAATGCCGACAAACCCGACCATCCCTGCTGTCTATCCAGACAGACCTACTCTTACCGGATTTTTGTGTTGGCATTAGTCCTTGACTACTGAATACCTGACCTGACATACATAGCTTGGGGGTATGGGGAAATCAAAGATGAACCTGACTTGTAACTCGACAGTTCACTACCGTCCGAGTGTACACTTTCCTATTCTGTGCCTAACGGCATGTCTCGGTTTCAGCCGAGAATATTGTGGCCGTGATCCCGGGTATGTACGGGGTAATACCGAGTGTACACTTTCCTATTCTGTGCCTAACGGCATGTCTCGGTTTCAGCCGAGAATATTGTGGCCGTGATCCCGGGTATGTACGGGGTAATACCGAGTGTACACTTTCCTATTCTGTGCCTAACGGCATGTCTCGGTTTCGACCGAGAATATTGTGGCCGTGATCCCGGGTATGTACGGGGTAATACCAAGTGTACACATTTCTATTCTGTGCCTAACGGCATGTCTCGGCTACAGCCGAGAATATTGTGGCCGTGGTCCCGGGTATGTACGGGATAATATTGAGTTACATCGACGATTCATCAATTGATTTCAAAGACTTTAGAGTAGAAACCTGATAGGACAGTTCAGTCACCATTGCACATTACCCTGCTGTGTTATTTCTTAGTACTGCTTTATTCATGTTCATACCTGCATTGCTTATTACCATGTTCATATTATATTGTTGGTTGACATGACGCGCTGACGTCTGGGTTTTGCATGGCCCAGATTCTTTACCACTGTCGACGACTGAGCAGGAGTACTTCAGCCAACAGGCTGATTTGTGAGTTCTGTAGTGGTTAGTTCATTTATTGCATTTTATTTCCAGGTGTGATCCCGCATTACGGGACGTACCTTTCTATTATTGCATTGGATCATTTGCTTCCGCACTTATTTATCATTGACTCTGGTTATTATGGATTTGGACATGTATTAGATAGTTTATTTATCTTGTTCTTGATATCTCTACAGCCGTAATGTGACTGTGGATGGATACTTCCTACCCACAGGTAGCATGGTTGGCTATGTCACGTGCTCAATCTTGCGTACTCTGGGAAGCGGGGCGTGACATGGTTCTTTTGGTATCAGAGCCATAGGTTAGTCGGGTTGATTCTTTTGTAGTTGGGTATTGTACCCAATACACGAATCAGAACACCCGTGTTTAGGAAACATGTCCAGCCACATTGACCGTTTTACCATTCTTGAATCACATTCTTCCTGATTATATCTTTTACGACGTGCAAACTTACTTTGCATGTCGACTCGGAAACCTAATTTCTTGTATCTCTAGGACTTAGGCGACTTGGGTGGAGTTAAGTAATTGCGGCTATGATACCGCGGCATAGCTACAATGCAGTACTCTATTTAAGTATCTTGGAGTTCTAGCCTTGATCCATATTCAGAATCTATCATCATGCTAATATTGGGTGTTTTGAGTTCAGGATTATGACAGGTAAGAAGTTGAAGACGTACTAGAGGCGTGTGAACGGAGCCGCCATGCTTGGAGTGATAAGAGGAATGCTGGAAATCAAAGAAACAGCCCGAGCTGATCCAGCAGCAAGCGGACTCGTTTCAGGAAGGTTTGCAGATCGTTCAGCAGTCTGTGAACAAGATTGGAACTAGACCAGTTGACCGAGTAGGGACCGTGGCAGAGTTCAGACGTGTGGGTCCTACTACTTTCACTGGTTGGAGGAGCCATGCCAGCCGAGCAGTGGCTAGTCAGCACGGAGAATTCGCTGATTGCGGCACAGATTCCAGAGGATAAAGGAGTTGATGTGGTGCGCATTCAACTAGTGGATTACGCCGAGAGTGGTGGCTTGTGGAGGAGAACCGTTTTCCCAAGCCAAGCAGTTAGGCGGATTTCTCTAAGAGTTTCCTGGAGAAGTTCTTTCCGCGGACTGCACGGGAGGAAATGGAAGAGAAATTTATTGGGCTGAGGCAGAATGGAGCACCCGTGGACGTGCATGCAGCAGAGTGGAAGAGACTCAGCAGTTTCGCTGGACCTTTAGTCGCCAACGATGCAGACAGGGCACGAAGGTCCATGCGCAGCTTGGATGTGGACATCCAAAGGCAAACCGTCTCCCTGGGTTTGACCACTTTCTCACAGGTTCTTACGGCAGCTCGAGAACAGCAGAGCATATCAGGAAAATTGGGAGTTCACAGCAGACAGCAGTTGCGGTAAGGAAGCAGTTCTGTCGGGCCGATCGAGTTTAGGGCTAGGCCGACAAACAATGTTCTTGCATCAATGGAAGTGA